>JAXIVJ010008175.1:0-27500 GCA_036785665.1 Chirona hameri
GTTTCTAACATTTCCTCGTAATATAACCTCGATTGGATCGGGACACTAAGATGCTTTGTTGAAGCATTCTATTTTCCTCGCCACTGCCTTTTATGGTGCTCTATTCAGTGAATGTGCTCCCATGTGTCCCGAAAATTTCGTTTCTATGCCGAGGAAGGTAATTTCAAAATTGTTTTATAGATCGCATATCTGCATGTGAGCTTTCCACCATTGTTTGAAATTGTTCTGTTATTCTTGTAACCACTCTTCTGATGCGATATTGTGCTGCGTGAAACGGTTATTGTCTTGTAACGGTTATTGTCTTGTAACGGTTATTGTCTTGTAACGGTTATTGTCTTGTAACGGTTATTGTCTTGTAACGGTTATTGTCTTGTAACGGTTATTGTCTCTCGCGACGAGTTGGCTCTTTGAAGATTACTGAACAGCCAATAATGCTAGCGAATATTGCGCTAGAAGTCCAGAGGCCTCATATGTTTTGAGATCCCGTTAAATCATTGGCATCCAGCGTCTCTCGGGCTTCCCAAATTCAGTGCCGATTCGTTACGGTTTTGTCTCAGCCTTGTCAATTAATCCTGTGCAGATTAGTTCCATGTAGCCGGAGCTGCTTTATCTCGCCTGGCTTAATTGCTTTTGGAGAAAGCATGTTTCTCCGGACAATAATGTAAGATAAATGAACGAGAAAACGTGTGTAATGAAGTATACTCGTGAAAAGCAACGCTTTTACTGCGATTTACTGCGATTTATGTGTTTTTGTGTAAATATCTATGAGATCAAATCGCTCTGTGTTTGGTTATCGTTTATCCCAAATTGTACCTGGGATTGTGCCGCTAATTTTGCCACGTTCCGTCACGCCGACTGTCTGTGTTTGTTGACACTGAAGGACACGGCGAACCAGCGCACGTCAGCGTCTGTCAACTCCCCCCCCCCCTTGCTGCACTGGTAGGGGGTGCTGATAAACATAGCAGACCTCGGGGTCCCCCTCCCGAGTCTTACACGCTCAGAGTCCCACGGATCGAGGAGGTTCAGTTCCCGCTACACTGATCACACCGTCTCACGAAGCTCGCTGCGGTTTACGCGGCGTTTTTGAAGGTTTCGCTGTTCTTATGTCTTTGTGGACACACTACAGGCTCCGTCACGGGGAATGTGCCGTAAAGCTGCATCTGTGTTTGGCTGACATAGATACTGGTATCTTCGTGCTCTGTTTAGACCGGAGATGTGTCGTACAAAACCGCAGCCGCCCCGTCATCGAGGAGGGTGTGGACCGGGTGAACCCCGTCATCGATGGAGGGTGTGGACGGTGAGCCCCGTCATCGATGGAGGGTCTGTGGACGGTGAGCCCCGTCATTGATGGAGGGTGTGGACGGTGAGCCCCGTCATCGATGGAGGGTGTGGACGGTGAGCCCCGTCATCGATGGAGGGTGTGGACGGTGAGCCCCGTCATCGATGGAGGGTGTGGACGGTGAGCCCCGTCATCGATGGAGGGTGTGGACGGTGAGCCCCGTCATCGATGGAGGGTGTGGACGGTGAGCCCCGTCATTGATGGAGGGTGTGGACGGTGAGCCCCGTCATCGATGGAGGGTGTGGACGGTGAGGCCCCGTCATCGATGGAGGGTGTGGACAGTGAGCCCCGTCATCGATGGAGGGTGTGGACGGTGAGCCCCGTCATCGATGTAGGGTGTGGACGGTGAGCCCCGTCATCGATGGAGGGTGTGGACGGTGAGCCCCGTCATCGATGGAGGGTGTGGACGGTGAGCCCCGTCATCGATGGAGGGTGTGGACGGTGAGCCCCGTCATCGATGGAGGGTGTGGTTGGTGAGCCCCGTCATCGATGGAGGGTGTGGACGGTGAGCCCCGTCATCGATGGAGGATATGGACGGTGAGCCCCGTCATTGATGGAGGGTGTGGACGGTGAGCCCCGTCATCGATGGAGGGTGTGGACGGTGAGCCCCGTCATCGATGGAGGGTGTGGACGGTGAGCCCCGTCATCGATGGAGGGTGTGGACGGTGAGCCCCGTCATTGATGGAGGGTGTGGACGGTGAGCCCCGTCATCGATGGAGGGTATGTGGACGGTGAGCCCCGTCATCGATGGAGGGTGTGGACAGTGAGCCCCGTCATCGATGGAGGGTGTGGACGGTGAGCCCCGTCATCGATGGAGGGTGTGGACGGTGAGCCCCGTCATCGATGGAGGGTGTGGACGGTGAGCGGCGGTCCGGCGGTTTCTGTCACATCATGTCTGGTGGCTACCGTGTTACCATGATTGACTGCTGCCACGGCACCATGTCTGCCTATCTCCCTGGTGCCATGTCTGCCTGTTCCATAGTGCTATGACTGGCATTTGCCACGTTGCCATGACCGTCTGTTTCCATGGCGCCATGCGCCACCCAGAGCGCCGTCGATCATGGACAATTTCCCGGTGCTCCCTGGACGCATAATGCGGCGCAGCCTGCAGCAGTGGCTGCGGCGGTGGCGTCAGAGTAGTGTTATTGCGGACACACCGCCCATTCTGCCCACATTATCGGCCACCACTCACCAGATGGATGGCTGATGGCTGCCGGCAGCTCGGCGCCGTGCGCGCCGTTTACAAAAACAATATACCGTCCGCTATCTCGCCACGTGCAGAGGGGCGCTCTGCACGCCGCCGCCGGGGGAGGAGGGGGGCAGGGGGCGTCGTTGCCGCCCAGAAGGTACGATGCCGGTGAGGGAGGACCGAGAGACGCTCCGCTCCAGCCGTGCCCGGCTGCTCCGGCCGCGCGCTGGCTGGCCCGGCGCGTGATGTTAGCCGGCGGCGATGGTGTTAATTGGCGATAATTCGTCACGCCGTGTGTATTTTGGTTTCTCCTGGGAAGACGCCGGCCTCGAGGGGCGTGCGCTCGTTTCCTGTCCCGGCCCAGCTGCTGCGGTAGTGAGATCATCAAAATAGCTGACAATTTATCAGGAATGCGCGCCGAAAAAGCCAACCTGAATGCGGACAGGTATTTTTACCGGGAAAGTTATGTACGCAGCACGCAGTTGTTGAAATATTTCTGAGAATAATTACTGGTTACACATTTGTAATTGCATCTGAATTACCGAGTATTTCTGCAAAATATTTCCTGTAATGCTGGTATTAAATTATAAACTGAACTAAGTAGTAATGTTGTTTGCTTATGATATATACGTTCGCGAAGACTTTGTGTGTTCTTCACCATGTCGTGGTGGGTTATTTGCCCCCGTCTGGAAAGCGCGACCAGTCCGTGTTTGTTATACGTGGGACTCGGCAGGTATTTGGACACTGCCAGAGCGCCTCCAGCTTACGTCTGTCACGTCACGTCTTCTGACGTCACGTCACGTCTGATGTGGACGTCACATTGGTGCCCCGCCGCGTGTCGGCGACGTGACTGCGCATCATGCCTCTGTTGTGAAGCTGCTCAGAGCATCTGCGGCTCGTCACTGCTCACTGCTCACTGCTCAGTGCGCGGAGTCACACAGCCTCAGGGGACCACCGGAGGACAGGGCACACAGCGGGGTGCTGTGGTGTCGTCAGCGCGGGGATGACACCCAGACCAGACCAGATCCCGCGCTCAGAACCAACACTTCCACTTTAACGAGATAATCGAGTAATGTATGCTAATTGGACAGAAGTTTTCGTCTCTGGCGGAGGGACTCGCGCCGTCTCTGACTTCTGGTGGAGGGCCTCTCGCCGTCTCTGAATTGGCCTGCTTGGTATGGCCAGAGGGTGGTCTCGTGAGCTCTGCGGGCGGCGTATAGAACACAAGGAGCACATTCTTAATCGTGGGCATTGCGAACGGGCATATGTTTCACGCCTGTCAGCCGAAATGAGGCACTACTTTATCTGAATAGTCGAGACAAAGGAGGCTATCTCATGAGCCAGAATAAAGAATCCGTACATACGAGTATATGCAATGTATAATGATGGCAGACGTATTATTGAGGGGAACAAATAGGAACTTCACACATCGAGAATGATATTGATGCGAACATAAAATCACATAAAATCACAGGTTCCTTTTACATAAAATCACAGGTTCGAATATTTTACTCTTCTTCCTCACAAGACCGGGCTGGGCTTGTGAGGCGAAATAGTAAAATTGTCGAACCTGTGATCTTATGTGAAAGGTATAAACGGATATGTCGCATCAATATGTCAAATATCAATATGTGATATGTCAATTTTTGCCTGAAAAGCGTTTTCCCCAACCTGGAATTGTCCGCTTCCTGAGTAGGACCCGCCGAAAAAAAAACTGCTGTATTTCGCCGGTGCCAAAAGACGTCCGTGTGAAGGGAGTGGGCTAATGAGTCTGCCAGGCTTAAATGATTCAGCAGGCCGCCGCCGTGTGTTTCAGCAGGTTGCAGTGGCGTGTTTCAGCTTTTAGCAGGCCCCAGCCGTGTGTTCACTGTTCAGCAGGCCGCAGTCGCGTGTTTTAGAGCAGACTAGCAGACTGTCTGCAGGCACTGCTGGGTCGCAGGCAGTTTCCCACTCCCCAATCCTTGTTCTTTCCATCCTCAGAGGTGAGCCCTGGCGCCATTTTCACGGGCATAATCGGCTGGATTCCTCTGTTACGTGAATCATTTATCGCACCTCCGACGGCCGAGCGCGCCGGCAAGACGGGACGGCGCGCTCGCATGAAAGAGCCGTGGGAAAGTCTCGGGCGTCCGGCTTTGATCGGCCAGATGTTTCGGCAGGGTGTTCTCAACTCTTGGCCGCACCCCTGCGCCGGGCTGGAGGTGACTGATGCTAATGGTGGTGCAGTGTATGCTGCCATCATAGCGGCAGATGGCTCTCTCAAGGCCTGGCCGCCCTCCTGTTCGTTACAAGTCGCACTAGATTTGAAACATGTTTGCACCAGGATGAAAGAGCGAGTTAAGTAAAATAAAACTAGCTCAAGAAGTGTCCTTTACTTTCCTCTCGTGGTGATTAGTTCCATACTGAATGCTGCCTGTTTCCTTTTGTAAATGCTGCTTGCAAGTTCTCAAGTACTCAACTCCCATTTGTATATTTTTCCCTCTCTTTTCGACAAGAATATATCACCTGTCCGTCCTTCCCTCGTTCTCAGACTGTCCCCAAAGGTTCTTTGTTATACCATTCTCTTCTTATTTTCCCTAAATTCACAAATGCTTTCACCGCGTGCGCCCCCTGTCTGGCGGGCTCTTTGTTACTGCCCCACCGCACCTCGTTGGCCGCCCCGTCGATGTCGTCGGCGCTGGCCGTCGGTGCCGATGATGGCGGTCTGCCATCGCTGTGTTCCCGGGGCCCACGCGAAACTCGAGCGTTCAGATAATATTGACTCTATCGGCCGCAAAATAGGCCGTGTACACGACGTCGCGGGGAACGCCCCCGGCCTCCTCCGCTCACAAGAGGAGCAGGAGGCTTTGTTTCTGCATCGATGTCGTCGTTAGGGGTTTGTCTCGGCGGGGTCGACGGCGACATCAGAGGAGTTGAAGTGGCAGGGAAAGGCACTATGTGTAGTGGTTGCTGGTTAAGTAGTATTGGAAATACTGGCAGGCACATTTGTTTGTTTTGAGGGGCACATATCCCTCACCTGTCAATTGATGTTTTGTTTGTGTCTGGACAACTACAGTGGTTGGACGGGGGACACTGAAGAGTACCCAAGATCCATAAATACCCGAGTCCAAAATCCTCATGATATACACCCGGTTGGACTGCGATGCAAATTTTAAGCTTGCTTATTCCTGAGTGTACAGAATCAGACTTTAGCAAACTTTGGGTGATCATTCATATATGCATGGTGGACCAAATCAATGCTGTTGAAGACTTTGACCATTACATTCCAGAATTAGCCGACGTGTTTAATTGAATTGCCCAACAATGGAAACCAGAAGCGCCATTCCATTGCGCATCAGTCAGTCGTGCAGCCATAGCAACGGCTGACCTTTGACCTGCACTTGTGCCGCCGTGCCGCTTCTCTGACTGACCTCGACTGGAGCCGATCCCGCTGCCCTCCCCCTCCCCTCTGGACCGACTCAGTGTCTGCGCTGCAGCGTCGGATTAGACTGAGCCACCTGGACCTGAGTTATGCACGGGCCATTAGCCCTCCATTCGAGGAACTGATCCGGGGATACGGCATAGCCGGCCGCGCCGTCTGTCGGCCAGCAAACCTCGCGGATTACACCGGCAGCGGATGGCGCGTCAGCCGTCTCCGGACTCCGGACTCCGGGTCCTCTTGGTCCGGTGGCAGGGCGCAGATTGACGCGGTGATATCGTGAACTCTGGCGGGCGGACTCCGGCCCGCGATCGGCTCCTCTTTGTGCGACTGTCGGCGCGCCGATGGGGCTTGGGGCTTTGATGACCGGTCGTCGGGGCCGGCCCGGTTATCGTATGCATTAGCGAGGGGTTATGTCGTTAAGGGCCCGACTGCCCTGCCTTCTCCGTCGTCCTCCGGTCGTTAGCAGCAATATTGTGGCAATTAAAGTTTATTTGTTGGTATTTCGTGGTTGCCATGACAACGGTTTGTTTCACCTGCCGGTTAGCCGACATGTCAATAACGCAGGTGAACATGTGGTTGAACTGCACCGGGCCGACATCGCTGTCGGGGCATATGGCAGTCGCCGTGCTAACAGTGTTATACTATTTCCTGTAATATTTCATCGAGTCAAACACTGCGACGGCTCGTAAATGACGAACACAAATGAAATTCTATGTAAAAAGGTCGTAAGTCACTCGCCAGTCGATCTAATACGGCTTCTACACGGGTGAGGCTAGCTGAATCACGTTGACTTATTCATCGAATGGTTAGCGTATGCCGAGAAGCTTTGATGCCGTAGTGAAAAGGCTATATCGGGAAGTGGTGCAGTAATGCTCATTCATTCTAGCGATTACCTGCTAGTCGACGCGGATCATCACGCCTGTCGACGCGCTTGTAAGCCTAACAAGCGTGTAGCAATAGCCCATCTTGTACGGACTTTGCATCGCATTTTACTGTAAGCAGCAGAGCGTTTGATGAGGCCCGGCTTTTCGGCGATAACTTACAAACGACCGCTTAGGAGTGGTCGCAGAAGACGTTTCAGACCTTGCGCTTATGTTTACGTATGTGGTGTTGTAACAGAATGTTTATATTAAAGCCACTTTGCCGCTATGTTTGCATTCCCAGGCTAGGGCTGCGGTCGTTGTTATCATCGTTATCGCGTTTTTTTAAGTTACAGCCGGAAACGGAGCCCAGACGGTCTGGCGTAATACATTAGTGTCCTTTCATCCGTTCAGTCCTCACTCAGTTATCCTCATCTAGAAGAAAAGTATGACTTAAGTGTCATTCTTATTTACCTTTCCTCAGTTTTGTTGATATATGAGTATTGTATTTTTCAGAGTTTTCAAGAGGATTTCAACTTTTACATTAAATATAAAATATTTCGACGCGTATTGTGGCGCTTTCTTCAGTGAAAAGGGCGTTTCATTGCGCGTCGAAATATTTTATATTTAATATAAAAGTTAAAATCCTCTTGAAAACTCTGAAAAATATCATATTCATATATCCCCGTCAAGAACTTATATAAGTTTGACGTTACACGTACCCATTCGGTTTATAGAACGCGAGGTAGTTGTCATTCCGGTAAAACTGCTGGCAAGTGAAGTCCTCTCGTCTCGGTACCAGCCATACCGAGCACAACAATGCTGCGCTAAACCGGAGATCATTATCTTCTTTTTAGTTTTGTTTCTCGCCCGAGGCCATAAGTGTTACGCTCACCGCCCACATACGACGGCACTGACCTGCATTGCCATCTGTCGTCTGTCGTCTGTCGTCTGTCGTCTGTCGTCTGCCGTCTGCCTCGTCTGTCATCTGTCTCGTATGTCGTCTGTCTCGTCTGTATCGTATGTCTCGTCGGTCGTTCGTCTGTCTCGTCTGTCTGTCTCGTCTGTCTGTCTCGTCTGTCTGTCTCGTCTGTCTGTCTCGTCTGTCTGTCTCGTCTGTCTGTCTCGTCTGTCTGTCTCGTCTGTCTCGTCTGTCTCGTCTGTCTCGTCTGTCTCGTCTGTCTCGTCTGTCTCGTCTGTCTCGTCTGTCTCGTCTGTCTCGTCTGTCTCGTCTGTCTCGTCTGTCTCGTCTGTCTCGTCTGTCTGTCTGTCTGTCTGTCTGTCTGTCTGTCTGTCTGTCTGTCTGTCTGTCTGTCTGTCTGTCTGTCTGTCTGTCTGTCTGTCTGTCTGTCTGTCTGTCTGTCTGTCTGTCTGTCTGTCTGTCTGTCTGTCTGTCTGTCTGTCTGTCTGTCTGTCTGTCTGTCTGTCTGTCTGTCTGTCTGTCTGTCTGTCTGTCTGTCTGTCTGTCTGTCTGTCTGTCTGTCTGTCTGTCTGTCTGTCTCTGTCTGTCTCTGTCTGTCTCTGTCTGTCTCTGTCTGTCTCTGTCTGTCTCTGTCTGTCTCTGTCTGTCTCTGTCTGTCTCTGTCTGTCTCTGTCTGTCTCTGTCTGTCTCTGTCTGTCTCTGTCTGTCTCTGTCTGGCTCTGTCTGTCTCTGTCTGTCTCTGTCTGTCTCTGTCTGTCTCTGTCTGTCTCTGTCTGTCTCTGTCTGTCTCTGTCTGTCTCTGTCCGTCTCTGTCTGTCTCTGTCTGTCTCTGTCTGTCTCTGTCTGTCTCTGTCTGTCTCTGTCTGTCTCTGTCTGTCTCTGTCTGTCTGTCTGTCTGTCTGTCTGTCTGTCTGTCTGTCTGTCTGTCTGTCTGTCTGTCTGTCTGTCTGTCTGTCTGTCTGTGTCTGTGTGTCTGTCTGTCTGTCTGTCTGTCTGTCTGTCGTCTGTCGTCTGTCGTCTGTCGTCTGTCGTCTGTCTGTCTGTCTGTCTGTCTGTCTGTCTGTCTGTCTGTCTGTCTGTCTGTCTGTCTGTCTGTCTGTCTGTCTGTCTGTCTGTCTGTCGTCTGTCGTCTGTCGTCTGTCGTCTGTCGTCTGTCGTCTGTCTGTCTGTCTGTCTGTCTGTCTGTCTGTCTGTCTGTCTGTCTGTCTGTCTGTCGTCTGTCGTCTGTCGTCTGTCGTCTGTCGTCTGTCTGTCTGTCGTCTGTCGTCTGTCGTCTGTCGTCTGTCGTCTGTCGCCCCTCTTCCTTCCGTCCCAGACCGTCGGCGTCGCACTGGCGGCAGAGTGAGCGGCGGCTCCTGTCCACGATGTGACGGCCCGCCACATATCCTCCTCCACTCTGCCCCGCCTCATATCCTCCGCCACTCTGCCCGTGGTGGTGGCTGGCGTTTTTACCCGGCGCTGGTGTCGGCCGTAGTGGGCCCCGCACGACAAAAAAAAACAGCCGCACCATTAGTTTTATTGGCCCTTCTTCTCTGGCTGTTAAGCTAATTCAACGAGGATGGCGGCACGTGCTATGTGGGTGGCGGACCCGCCTCCTGCCCCCCTCCCCACGCGCGGCTCTTTTGAGAGATGCTTCTCTCTTTCTCTGAGTTCGTTCTCTGTTCCTGTTATGAAAAGCAGGCGGCGGAATTGTCTGGGAGAATTTGTTTTCGGTGCCCCGGGGAACTGTATACTGATGGTGGCATGGGGGAGTCGGCGACGCTCTTCGTCACAAAAAGACCACTCCGCGATCCGAGAAGTGCGGGAACGGGGAAATTGCATTTTAAGGTTTGAGGAATAATGGAGGATTCCCACCTCATAAGCATATGCTCTAGGGAGTGAACTCATACGCCGCTCTTATCATTATACATTAATACAAAAGTAGAATTGCTGTTAATTTCTCACAGCGTTTGCAATGGCCCAGCTTTGGAAAAATAAAATGCAGTGTTGCGTTAATTTCAGTTCGGTTTTAATATATTGATTTTCCCCGTCGGCTTGCTGTACATAAATCAGTTTTGCTGACAGCTCTGTTACGAAAACCACGAATTATCTATTTACAATGCTGTGCCAGCGTCGTTTGTAACTCGGGAACTCTTAAAACTCGACTCGAGAGCTCTTCAGAAATTGAAGACCTTCTCCGATGCATACATGCAACGGTGTAAATTGGTTTTGAGCTGACGTTCTCAAAACATCACTAACACTGTCAATGTCGACGTTACAATCACTCTACGTCGGCCTCGCCGACGATGCTAACATTACCGGCTGGCATTTACACGACTCGATAAATAATCCAATTACCATGATATGTCCATCAGGGCAATCACCAAGCCGCCCCTCTCCACCAGACCCGATACGCCATCCTGAGGCAGTACCGTCACAATGCTGTCCCTAGTGGTCCCCTCCCCTCCCCCTTCCCGACGCTCGACGCGTCGGTGCGTCGGCCCCGACGCTGAGGCAGCAGCACCTGGAGAGAGCGGAGTGTCCATGGCAGGGTGAGAGAGAAAGAGGGCGGGAGCGACCGGCTCTGTCTGCTCTCCGTTGGCAACGGCCGGCCGCCGGGCATCGATCGCCTCAGGCTATAAAATGTCACGATCGCGTCTGGTCTGCGGCGCAGCCGACGGCGGCCTCCGGCTATGAGAGGAGGTAGGGATACAGGGGAGAGCCATGGGAGATACTGAGACAGAGGAGGGTCATGGGAGAGACGAAGGCAGGGGAGAGTCATGTGAGAGACGGAGACAGGGGAGAGCCATGGGAGAGACGGAGACAGGGAGGGCCATGGGAGAGACTGAGGGTCATGGGAGAGGCAGAGACAGGATAGGGCCAAGGGAGAGACGGAGACAGGAGAGGGCCATGGGAGAGACGGAGACGAGAGGGCCATGGGAGAGACGACGGAGACGGGAGAACCATGGGAGAGACGGAGACAGGGAGGGCCAGGGGAGAGACTGAGGGCCATGGGAGAGACGGAGACAGGAGAGGGTCATGGGAGAGACGGAGACGAGAGGGCCATGGCATGGGAGAGACGACGGAGACGGGAGAACCATGGGAGAGACGGAGACAGGGAGGGCCAGGGAAGAGACTGAGGGTCATGGGAGAGGCAGAGACAGGAGAGGGCCATGTGAGAGACGACGGAGACAGGGGAGAACCATGGGAGAGACGGAGACGGGGGAGGGCCATGAGAGAGACGGAGACAGAGGAGGGCCATAGGAGAGACGGAGACGGGGGAGGGTCATGGGAGAGATGGAGGCAGGACTTTTCTACTTTCAATATATATTTTGTTTATTTTTGTTATGTGTAGGCTTAAACACCACGAACTCAAAACTTTCTGTTTTCGAAATCGTCCTGATCATTTCCTTTTCGTATCTGACCTAAAAAATGCAGAAGGTGCTTTTGAGCCGCCTGCCCTGGTCAATGGTCATGTAGAGTGGAAACTAGGGACGCTGAGCAATAAAACCATCAGTGGCCTCACCTGCCCATGGTCGAGTGGAAATTGCAGGTGGTATTTCAAAGAAATGCGAGGGTGTTGTATCAGTTGTGGAATGTTACCGGTGGCAATATTCATGCATAATTAAATAATTGCATTTCGACTAATTTATTTCCAGCACGACTCCGCTCTGCAAAACAGTCTGCATTATGTCATGTTGAACAATACGGACGAAGTACTAATTTAATAGATACATTGATACACCATGTAATGAGTGGTATGAGAAACAAATGAATATTTCTAGTAAATATGGTACTTCAAAGGACCTAGGATGAGAAAAAAGGAACATGTAAGGTAAATATGGAAGTTCAAATTATCATTTTTTTATAGTTTACCTGGTTGGTAGCCTGTAAGTTTACGTTTCTTTCGTCACCATTGTTTGGTACCAGACGCCCACGCCTGCAATGCACGCTGTGAGGAATGCGACACTGTATCGATGATGTCCGAGTAAGGGGCACTGATGTCAAACAGTGTTTATTTCCACTCGCCAGTCTTGCATCAGTCGTTTGAGCCGCTAATCGCCGCTGGTCTGATTCATTCACCGTGCCGATGGTCGCGCGCCCCGTACACCACACCACACATCACTCAATATGACCGGGTATTGACTGGTGCGCTGCCGCCACGAGGCCGGCGCCGGCCCGGAGCCGCTCCCGGCCATCAAACGTGGACCCCGCACTCCCGATTATGCCCGTGTCATTTACAATCGATGTCGCCCGGCGGGCCGGCTTTGTCTGCGCGGCCTGGCGGTTGCCGCAGGACGGGCGCCGCGCCGCCGTCACCGGCCGAGGTCACCGGGACCGATCACCCAATGCGGTCACCGAGAGCCAGGTGATCGACGGCCGATTCACATCCGCAGGAAGCAGCCGGTCGGCCATCGCCGGCCGCCGCGCCGCCCCGGTTTTCATCACTTCGCACCGCGTAATTTATGCCCTCATTTTGCGTTGACTGCGATGCCGAGTAATTCGCCGAATTTCCATTTCACAAGGCACAAAGGAGGTTGCCGGCAAGTGCCGCCCGTGTGGCGCGTCGGCCCCGCTAAAATGGAGCGTGGAGCCGGGCGTGGTGTCGGCGGCGACGGGGCGCGGTTTACGTCGGTCGGACGCGACTGAAGTGTCCCCATACAGGGGTCACCGCCGGTGGAGAGAGCCCCCGTCCGCGTGGCAGGAAGGGACAGCACTCGACACTGAGCCATTAGAGGAGACAGCACTCGACCCCAGCGGTCCAGGACGTCCCGGCATACCATTGTGGACCTTTCGTGACCAGGCAGGATTCTCGGAGTTTGCCATTTCGGAGTGCGACTCTGAGAATAGCGTCGCCTTCAGGAGTCACGAGCCACGCGCTGACAGGATGGCATTCGTGCCGCCCATTCGTGAATAGCAACGCTCGCCCCTGTGAACCAGACTATCCCGCCGCACCGCCCGAGTGTTGTGCGCGTGCCTGGTCAGCCTTAAAGGGCTTCCTCTGTTTAGAACGCAGCTCTAGAAATAGTCAGCGGATCGGCATTCCATTAGCGAGAGTGCTGCGAACGTTGCCGACCGTATAGTGAACTGCTATCACGGGAGCGCGAGACACCGGGCCGTCGCCACTTGGCGCCTATACTTGGACAGACGTTCGGTTCGATAGCCCGAACAATGCAAGACACGCGCTCAACCCCACCTCGATGGACACCGTCAGGGTGCATTACATCGCTCCGTCGCGGAGTAGTGTACCAACTCCGTGACCTCTGGCCTCAGTACATACATTCAACATACCAACACCAACTCCGCGGCGTCTAATTCTGTGCCGGGACATTTCGCACGGGGTCATGGCATGTACGTGGCCTACCTTATCTAATCAGTCCGTCAGCTCAACACAGCGCTATGTTGACACCACTCGAGCGGCCCTGTGTGGTCGCCGGATTGGCCCAATATGCGCCGACACCGACACCGTTATGGCTGATTGCTGGTACTACAGCAACGCACAGTCGACGCCTATTGACGTACATTGTCGCACAGTGTCGTACAGCCAATACAGTGACGTACCTACAGTTTATCAAGGGCAGTGCGCATTGATATTCAGCTTGAGCTAATTGTCGTACAGTCAAAACCTGTTACGTGACTTTGCACGCTGTTCGTCAATGTAACAACTCTTCGACATGCGTGGTTTTATTTGTATACGTTTATTTTTGCTACTTATTTAATAATGATGGGCTAAACGCTAAACTCTCTTGAGCGATTCCTCTGCTCTGAATATTAACTATGAGCTGAATTATTTAATGTTTCTAAACTGATCTCTTAAGCACAGAAATTGGTCGGGCCGAATTGGAATTTACTGCGGCTCACCCGCTGAACTTTGGCCACTTGACTCGGAATGACCAACCGCTCACCAGCTCCATTTACAGACACGTAGAAGACTCGGAATGACCGACCGCTCACCAGCTCCATTTACAGACACGTAGAAGACTCGGAATGACCGACCGCTCACCAGCTCCATTTACAGACACGTAGAAGACTCGGAATGACCGACCGCTCAGCAGCTCCATTTACAGACACGTAGAAGACTCGGAATGACTGACCGCTCACCAGCTCCATTTACAGACACGTAGAAGACTCGGAATGACTGACCGCTCACCAGCTCCATTTACAGACACGTAGAAGACTCGGAATGACCGACCGCTCACCAGCTCCATTTACAGACACGTAGAAGACTCGGAATGACCGACCGCTCACCAGCTCCATTTACAGACACGTAGAAGACTCGGAATGACTGACCGCTCACCAGCTCCATTTACAGACACGTAGAAGACTCGGAATGACCGACCGCTCAGCAGCTCCATTTACAGACTCGTAGAAGACTCGGAATGACTGACCGCTCACCAGCTCCATTTACAGACACGTAGAAGACTCGGAATGACCGACCGCTCAGCAGCTCCATTTACAGACACGTAGAAGACTCGGAATGACTGACCGCTCAGCAGCTCCATTTACAGACACGTAGAAGACTCGGAATGACTGACCGCTCACCAGCTCCATTTACAGACACGTAGAAGACTCGGAATGACCGACCGCTCACCAGCTCCATTTACAGACACGTAGAAGACTCGGAATGACCGACCGCTCACCAGCTCCATTTACAGACACGTAGAAGACTCGGAATGACCGACCGCTCACCAGCTCCATTTACAGACACGTAGAAGACTCGGAAAGACCGACCGCTCACCAGCTCCATTTACAGACACGTAGAAGACTCGGAATGACCGACCGCTCACCAGCTCCATTTACAGACACGTAAAAGACTCGGAATGACCGACCGCTCAACAGCTCCATTTACAGACACGTAGAAGACTCGGAATGACCGACCGCTCACCAGCTCCATTTACAGACACGTAGAAGACTCGGAATGACCGACCGCTCACCAGCTCCATTTACAGACACGTAGAAGACTCGGGAAGACCGACCGTTCACCAGCTCCATTTACAGACACGTAGAAGACTCGGAATGACCGACCGCTCAACAGCTCCATTTACAGACACGTAGAAGACTCGGACTGACCGACCGCTCACCAGCTCCATTTACAGACACGTAGAAGACTTGGAATGACCGACCGCTCACCAGCTCCATTTACAGACACGTAGAAGACTCGGGAAGACCGACCGCTCACCAGCTCCATTTACAGACACGTAGAAGACTCGGAATGACCGACCGCTCAACAGCTCCATTTACAGACACGTAGAAGACTCGGAATGACCGACCGCTCACCAGCTCCATTTACAGACACGTAGAAGACTCGGAATGACCGACCGCTCAGCAGCTCCATTTACAGACACGTAGAAGACTCGGAATGACTGACCGCTCACCAGCTCCATTTACAGACACGTAGAAGACTCGGAATGACCGACCGCTCACCAGCTCCATTTACAGACACGTAGAAGACTCGGAATGACCGACCGCTCACCAGCTCCATTTACAGACACGTAGAAGACTCGGAATGACTGACCGCTCACCAGCTCCATTTACAGACACGTAGAAGACTCGGGAAGACCGACCGCTCACCAGCTCTATTTACAGACACGTAGAAGACTCGGAATGACCGACCGCTCAACAGCTCCATTTACAGACACGTAGAAGACTCGGGAAGACCGACCGCTCACCAGCTCCATTTACAGACACGTAGAAGACTTGGAATGACCGACCGCTCAGCAGCTCCATTTACAGACACGTAGAAGACTCGGAATGCCCGACCGCTCACCAGCTCCATTTACAGACACGTAGAAGACTCGGAATGACTGACCGCTCAACAGCTCCATTTACAGACACGTAGAAGACTGGGAATGACCGACCGCTCACCAGCTCCATTTACAGACACGTAGAAGACTCGGAATGACCGACCGCTCACCAGCTCCATTTACAGACACGTAGAAGACTCGGAATGACCGACCGCTCACCAGCTCCATTTACAGACACGTAGAAGACTCGGAATGACCGACCGCTCACCAGCTCCATTTACAGACACGTAGAAGACTCGGAATGACCGACCGCTCACCAGCTCCATTTACAGACACGTAGAAGACTCGGGAAGACCGACCGCTCAGCAGCTCCATTTACAGACACGTAGAAGACTCGGAATGACCGACCGCTCAGCAGCTCCATTTACAGACACGTAGAAGACTCGGAAAGACCGACCGCTCACCAGTAGCGTACCCAGGATTCGGTCCAGGAGGGGGACATTTTTGCTCAGGGGGGCTTAAAGTACCTCCACCAAAAAAAAACTCACCGGATTTGGCCCACTATATTTTTAAAAGGGCATATTTTCACCATTTTTATCTAAAAAAAACATTTTCCGACCAAATGGGGCACGTACAGACCTCAGGGGGGGGGGGAGGGGGCAATTGCCCCGTTTGCCCCCCCTCCCCCTTGTGTACGCCTATGCCGCTTACCAGCTCCATTTACAGACGTAGAAACTCGATCGGTCGGCGACCGGTCGCCGCGCCTACGACAGTCGCGACTCGGCCCAAGTTTGTACGGTTCGAACCGCCACGGGCGTCTGTCTACATTGATCGCGGCTTTGTGTTGCGGGGCGGAGCCGTGGGAATGAATGAGAGCGCGATCGGATGATTAGATAAGAGGTAGCCGGCCGCTGACTGACTGCGCCACTGCTGCCGCTGACTGCGCCACTGCTGCCGTAAAGCGCACGGCCAACTGTACTGGCCGATAAGTCCGGGGAAACTAACGGCTTGGCGGTCAAATCGTGCCGCACGCCGCCCGTGACGAAAAGCGGCCAACTGTACTGGCTGGGAGTTGGGAGGAATCGCGGGTATGATTAGACGGGGCGTGCAGCGGATGCTGTTTTGCGGTTTCCGTTCAGCACTTGACTGGTAGTACAGCAAAAATAACCCCTTACAAAAATACCTTGCTTTTCAAATGTGTTGATTTAGCTGAACATGTTAAAATGACGACAAATGCTGCCAAAATCCATAAACCACCCTGTTCCCACAAAATCGACCCCGTTCCCGCTGTAATTAATAACGACAATTCACTTAGAGCCCAAATAGCCAACAGATGTTGCGAATACGCCTAGATCTGAAATAGAAAGTAAATAATAGGTCCCCAAAGCAGGAAATAAATACAATCGTTTTTTTGCAGCTAACACCTTATCTGACGTTCTTCATTCAAATTTGTCCTATTATTTCTCACCGTCATTAGTGACCTCGATGTGATTTGAGCCAGAAACGTCAACATCTATCCCCAGTACACCTGCACCTACAAATAACAAATATTGTAATAGCTCGTCAAAGCGGTGCCGGCGGCCATTGCACCAGGTGTACGGCTGGGCTGTCCGCCTGGTGCCCGTCACCAGGCGAGGCGCGAGGCTCTTTAGGGTTGCGTGCCTGGCACCCCTGCGCCGTCGGGGCCGGAGGGGCGGGGTTGCGTGTCTGGCGCCCCCGCCCCGCCCCCAGATGGGGGTCGTCGCGACTGGCCGGAGCCGACGCATCGATCCGCCCTGGGGCGACCGAGCTGACGGCCAGGGTCAGCCGCCGGCCGGCCAGGGGTCATGGGACCGCTGCCGGCCGTCCGCTGTCCGCTGTCCGCTGTGCAATGTGCGATGTGCAATGTGCATGGCTGCTGTCTGACAGTGCCTTTCAGTGGTCAAGGCAGGCACGTAGGAACGTCACCAAAAGTGTGTGTAGGGGGGGGGGAGGGGACAGTGAGACTTTGATCTCGTCTTGAGAGCAACCAAATCACGCAAGCAGTATTGCATTGCAGATTTGAGCTCTTCTCATCGTGGCGAACCTTTTGCTGTCTCGAATTTCCCTCATTAAAGGGAAATATTCACCGTTTTCCACAAAAATGGAGTTATCACTTGAAATCGACAGACGAGACCAAAATATATTATAAATGTATTACATTTTGCATATAAACATTCCTATCGAAAGATATTTCAAGTTAAAGTTGATAAGCGTTCCACACTTCTAACCAGGGCTGCGGAGTCGGAGTCGAAGTCGAAGTCGAAGTCGAAGTCGAAGTCGAAGTCGGAGTCGGAGTCGGTGTCGGAGTCGGTCGGAGTCTGCGGTTTTGGCCGGAGTCGGAGTCGGAGTCGCTAAAATCTTACCGACTCCGACTCCGGCCCGGTGTCGGAGTCGACTTTTTGGCAATTGGCGATTACTTTGGTCGGTAGAATAGCCGTCGGCCTAGGGACATTAACTTTGCATCCCTTTCGAAAGCAAATGAATGGGAAATGAATCGAGTGGAAAGTTTACTAAACTAGCGGTAGATTTGCGCCTGATTAAGATAGGGCAATGATTTTTACGTCATCTGATGATGGTTGGGGCTTTGGACGCACCGACTATTACGTCACACGGCGCCCATTTTAAAATCATCGTGCTCGTTTCGTCAATGAGATTCGAATCATACCAGGTTACCGAAGTCAAATTCAAAATTTGACCTCATGGGTCAAGGTAATTTAAGGTCATGTGGTGAACCAGGTATGTCGTGCTGCGCAATGTTGGACGCGTCTCGACGAGACATACACAGTGGTACCGGTCTCACGTTCTTATCTCCATTGTATTCCGCCGCCTGCAGGCGAGCGCGACTGGGCTGGACGCGCGGCCGGCAAGCCGCGCCCGTGCTCGGGCGGCTTAGCATTGTTCTTCATACTGTTAAGAATAAAAACAAACGGAATAAAAATAGATGGCATTGCAGATATTGCTTAGCATGCGGTTGGAGAACGGATATAGGCCGGAGTTGGAGTCGGAGTCGGAGTCGGAGTCGGAGTCGGAGTCGGAGTCGGAGTCGGAGTTGCTAAAATTATGTCGACTCCGCAGCCCTGTAACGACCGGTACTCTCAAGCAGACATGTGCCATGGCCAAAACATAGGATCCAAGAATCAAGATCCACAAGATCCCACGACAAACTGATTTTCCAGGATCCAGGATCCACAGGAACCCAGGAAAAAATTCCTTCCAGGATCCAAGATCCATAGGATCCCACGATATTTTTTATCTCTCCAGGATCCAAGATCCACAGGATCCCACGACAAAATGATCATGCCGGATCCAGGACCCAACAAGATTCTAGATCTTGGATTCTAGTGATCCTGGATCCCGGATTTTTTTTTGGATCTTGGTACATGTCTGATCACCACATGTAAATATTACACCCTTGACATTGAGTTTGGGAATTTAAAGCATGAAATACATGCATTCTTATATTGAAGCACCACAAAAAGTGAAATATGCTTAAGCTTTGAAACAGGTGGGAACGAGAGCCCCATCAGTTATGAAATCACGTTGGAACGGTTTTGGGTCTGGCTGAATGAGCTGGAACGGGATGGGGGCTGAAAATGTGTCCCGTGAAGGGCTCTAGAGAGCCATGACCAAAAAATAGGATCCAAGATCCAACGGAAAATAATTTTACAGGATCCACAGGAGCCCACGGTAAATAATTTTCCAGTATCCAAGATCCACATGATCCCACGACAAAATGATCCTGCAGGATCCAGGATCCAACAAGATCCCATATATTTGATCCCAGGGACCCTGGATCCTGGATATGTTTTGGATCTTGCACATGTCATGACCGTGTCCAGGTATGTCGGGCACGTACAACTTTCGCTTCTAAATTCTGCCGGACGCCAGGAATTGCTTGATCGGGTGGTGGGGTCAGGGCCTGCGCAACAAGCTATGCTTAGCGCGGGGCCTGACCTCGGAAATTAATCCATTAAAAAACATTTGGACTAAATTTATTTAAAAAAATGTCTGTTCTCAAGTACTTGGTAACGAATTTCGGTGTTCACCAAAATCCGGTATTGCTTTTTGATTTAATTGACCAATCAGGGACGTTGGCACGGTTCTTGGCACACTTACTTCATTTCTGGTCCTATGACTTGTTTGCAAATCAACATTCAAACCAGATATAGTGATGGATCATACTGTTCGGCACCATATGTAAGTAGATACATATTTTGAATGTCCCAAAATGTAATTTTCGAAATCGAAAAAGTTGTTATTTCACTTTTAAATTGAGATGCGATCAATTTGATACCATACATGTATTATAAAATAATGCAGATAAATAAATCAAAAGGTAATTATTTCCCTTTAAGAAAATATGAGGCGATCCATAAATTGGATTATAGTATGTTTTATTTGTCTTACCTTCAATTATTTTGTCATCGTAACATCACTTCTTCCATCGATTTCATTACATGCGTAAGCAATAAGCATATGTATGCATGTAAGACGTAAGTCTTGTAAAGTTATGAAAGAATTTGAGCTCATGCCACGGAAAGAAGCATTACGTTTACGGTTGTTATGTTATTGGAATTGCTTCTGAACACGTTATGTCCGAAAGTGTTTTGGACTTGCCTGCACCTTGTATTTTTAGCGATCAATAGATGTATTGTGCTTGACATTTGTTATCACATTTTCGCACCTGATATTACAGAGTGCTCTCAGCTCTACAGATGTGCTCTGTTTTCGGCCTTTGATCAGCATAAGTTGGTTATCGATAGCCCTGCCACTTGCATGTTCCTCATATTTCAAGCATACGCACCATTCTCTTTTACGCTTATTTTTTCGCTTATTATGTTGAACTTTGACTGATGTTGGTGCATCTAACGAAATACCCCATTCAAAGCCCTCCTTCATAAACGACTGAACACGGTGCTCAGTAGACTGCTGCAAAATGGACGAAGTTACTCACCCAAAGTTCTATCACTTGGATTATTGATCCATTTCTCTTCCTGATTTCAAAACAGTTTTTGTTTCAGCATCGTTAAAAATCAAAACCTTATTTTTTTGCATTGGAAACTGAGTGCCCTTCCCCAACCGGTACCAT
This sequence comes from Chirona hameri, assembly GCA_036785665.1. Lineage (NCBI taxonomy): Eukaryota > Metazoa > Arthropoda > Thecostraca > Balanomorpha > Balanidae > Chirona > Chirona hameri. The sequence continues at coordinate 20,563 of JAXIVJ010008175.1, forward strand.
AGTAAGCGGCTGGTCTCATGTTGGTAAGACAGTGGTTAAAGCTTGCTGAAGTTTTTACAACACGGTTGCTAGGCACAACAGGGTTGCCTAGCAACCGTGTTGTTTACTTACAAGTCATTGGCTCCTGCATATTTAGTGTCTATTTTGTAACTTAAGGAGTGATTGAAGGCGGAGATCGTGTTTGTTGAAGTTGTATGTGGTTGAATATCTAAAAATGTATTTTTGATTAACTATTAACCTGAGGTGCCCTGAAGAATTGAACATAAAACAATTGATACAATTGTGGCGCACTAATCACTCAAAACTTCTATCAGACAAGCTTGGAAACATGAATTCTGGTCAAATTTGGATCAAATTTGGATTAATGCCATCAAAGATAAGTGATTTAATTAGTAGTTTTGATAGAAGACCACTGCATGTAAAACCCACAATCAGGCAAGGCAAGAATGACAGACAGAGCAAGTGTGTGCAAGGGGGGCCCCGGTAGGCAAGCCTGCGGGGATGTTGTGGCTGACGGGGATTCGGGAGTCAAGTGTGACCGATGCCAGTCATGGTTTCATGCCAACTGCCAAAATATTCCAAAGCCTGCCCTGAGGGCCCTTGAGAAATATCCCCATGATCTTTCCTGGTTATGTCCTGAATGTAAAATTGTCACAACAAAGGGGGATAACAACACCAACACCAACCCAAAGGTAGATAACCTCATTAGCCGAGTTGACACACTCGAGACCACTATCCAGAGACACATGAAGCTAGTGGAAGCATTCATGAAGGAACAGGAGAAGTCCGTTTATGACCAAGGCAAGCTGATTGAACGCTCTGTGAAGATTCATCACGAGGAAAAGGCTCTCTATGCGGACATGGTGAAGGGTACCTGCACCAAGCTGGAGGAGAAGATGAATGAGAAGCTCGAAGCCCTGCCAGCAACAATCACAAACCAGAAGACCAAGTCAGAGCAGAGCTCAGTCAAACAGTTTGCTGGAGTTGTTGATGACTTTCTTGATAAGGAACATAGGAAGCTGAATCTTGTTATCCACAACCTCCCTGAACAGGAAGATGAATCATTTTCTGGAAGAACTGAAAAGGACCAGATAAAGTTCAAGAAAATGGTGCGAGACAGCATGAAACTCAGTGTGCATGTCACAAAGTCCTTCAGGGTAGGAAAACTGACACCAGAGAAGCCCAGACTGCTTATTGTCTCTGTTGAAAACTTGGACACTAAGCTAACAATCCTAAGAAATGCGCGGGAGCTGAGGAACACAGAACAATGGTCAAATATCTTCATCTCTCCTGACCTGACGAGGAAAGAGAGAGAAGAGGGAAAGCGACTGAGAGAAGAGATGACCAGGCGCAAAGCAGAAGGTGAGACAGACCTGATCATCCGAAAGGGCAAAATCATTAAGAAGACTGCTGGTATTGATACCACTCTGCCTGCTTCTGGCACTGCACAGTCATTCATTCCCACTCATCATGCCAGAGGCGAACCTCAAATAGGAGCAACCCCTGCAGCAGACACCGCAGCTCCGGCACCAGTGGCTAGTCAGGCACAGGCACCCACTGCTGTAGCTGACTCAGCTGACTCAATCCGTGCTCACACTACCAGGGAGCCAACCCAGGCTAGTTCACCACAAACCACACAGAGCAATTGACTATCTCTAACAAGCACTGATGATGCCGATGACAAGGGGATTGTGCTATGGTACACAAATGCTGATCAATTTCTTTGTAAAAGGGATGATCTGCTCATGCAATTAGCTGGCAATGATCCCGATCTGATTCTCATAACCGAAGTTATTCCCAAGGCTCAATCCCTCCCCATTTCTGCTGCTCTGCTGGCGCTACCTGGGTTTCTCATGTACTGCAATTTTGATCCTCAGCAAGCAAACTTGGGGAGATCAGGAATCAGAGGTGTGTGCATCTATGTTAAGCATTCCCTACTAGCGACCGAAGTGAAGTTCCAGTCGGACTTCAAGGAACAGCTTTGGATCCAGCTCAAGCTAAGAGGTGCTGATGGACTCCTCATTGGATGTTTGTACCGAAGTCCATCAGGTGATAGCCACACCAGCACAGAAAAACTAGGCCAACTGCTGAGGACAGTCAGTAACTCAAATCCGTCGCACCTCCTGATTGCTGGGGATTTTAATGTCTGAAGCGCGTGGTCTTAATTAATACAACAGAGGGAAGGGCACTCAGTTTCCAATGCTAACAAATAACGATTTTAACGATTTTTAACGGGCTGAAACAAAGCTGTTTTGTAATCAGAGGCCTATTTCACAAAGAAGTTAGTAATTACACATGTTTGCGATTACAAACGCAAGAAAATATTGCAAACCTCACAAAAAGCTATTTCACAAACATTCGCCACCTCTGAATTACCGATTGTAAAGAAAATTGTAAACACAAATGTTAGTACAGCAGAAAGCTTGAAATCAAGAACGCTTGTATTAAAACTTGATGCTAATGACAAATAATTTGATTGTTAACAAATTAATTTAACAAATATTTACATTGTGGTTTATTTTTTTATTCAATATAAAATTAGTTATAGGGAGAATAATCTTTTAATTAACATTTCATCGGAATACAAACTCTGATCGTAAAAATACATCTTGGTAAGCAGTTAGAGTAAACAGAATTTGACCATTCACCAGGTGGCGGAGCATAACAACAGAACTACTCTTAAAAGAAGGATCGTTGAATTTATCGACCATTTTTTCACCTAACCTAGCCGATTTCTTACTTCGTAAAGGGTGAAGGTTCACTGTACATTGCACAAGACATCGTTGACCGCTGCAATTCTATCGCCATGCGGTTTCTCCGCGCGGAGGCGCCCCTCACAGCGCAATCGGTAAGGTGCATGCACTGTGACTGGACTTCAAAGCTGGAGATCTCTGTTCGAATCTCTCGGAAAAATAAATTGTTTTGGGCAGCTATACCTATGCATAACTAAACCATTACCCTAACAACCTCGGCAACGTAACAACCTCACCAAGAAAATAACCTGAACAGTCAAACAATGTCAACTGTCAATGCAGTTTCTGAAATTCAGAACTCCTGACCCACTGGAATTACAAGTTTGTAATTGCAAACATTTCCTCACTTCCGTCAACCTTTGAGAAATAGAACGTGTGCAATTGCAAACATTTTTACAAACAATATCCTTGTAAAGTAGTTTGTAAATAGTAAATTGAGATTTACTGCTCTGGGGTTTTGTGAAATTCAAACTACAAACATGTGTAAAAATTATTTGTAATTACAAAGAAATTCTTTGTAATTACAAACTTTTTTGCTTTGTGAAATAGGCTACAGGAAGAGCAATGGATCAATAATCCAAGTGGTAGAACTTTGGGTGAGTAACTTCTTCCATTTTGCAACAGTTTAATGCTCAGCCTTTGTATGTATTTAACACAATCAGTTCTCAACAGGCGCGCCGAGATAAGAGTTGACCCGCGGTGTTTGGTGTAGATCGCTCGGGCAAAGCGGAACAAAACCGCAGCCACGCGTCCGCCAAGCCTGCCGGCGGCCTTCGGAACAAGTCCGGGCGTTCTCACCCCTAACCTGGGCCAACAGTGGACGGTAGATATGACGCATGGCCGCCTGCCGTCGACTCATTGGCGGCATTTGTCGGCGCTTGACAGCCTTTTGTCGGCCGATGATGACAAGTTAGCCGGCCATGATTCGACACATATTTCAGTCGGCCGCCCGGGCTTGTCTGTATTCCGCGGCGCATCGCCGCAGCTGACAGTGAGGACCCCGATACAAGGCCTGGCCGCCGCCTGGCCGCCGCCGTCCCGGTGCCGCCGCCGTGTGAAGCGTGACAGCGGGACAGAGTGTCACATACACGCAACAGTCAGGCGGCTGGCGTGACGGGCCGTCAGCAGAGCGGCGCCTCGGCCGGCCCCCAGGCTCCCAGCGGCAGGAGCCAAGCGCGAGATCCACTGCTGCCGCCGAACTGTCCAGTACATTTGGCGCCGGCAGTGAATTTCATTTCGGCCCGGGCGACGTTCAGATGACGCCTGATGTCAGAAAACACGGCGTTCGGCGGCCGGGGCTGACGGACTGGAACATGCCGTAGCACGCGACGTCACCCCGCCCTTGGCAACGGCCCGGGAACGGCCGCTGACTCGCTGACCCGCCGTCTGACCCCGTCTGGCCCGCCGCCTGACCCGCCACCTGACGTGCCGCTTGACCCGCCGCCTGACCCGACAGGCAGCTCAGGTCACCATCCCGGCGTCAGAATCACACAATCACATGTATTAAGGTCGTCCACAATTTACTCGTGGCTATTAAAACCTCTCGTCAGTTGGCTAAACAATGGGGAAAAAGCGCTAAAAGATAGATAACATACTACTAAACATGGTCAATATCACAACGTGATCACAGTCGCTGGCATTACAGTTGCTGGAGCGCCCAGCGCGGTGGCTGTGGGTTGCCGCCGGAACTCCCGTAGTTAGTTGCTGGAGCGCACAGCGCGGTGGCTGTGAGTTGCCGCCCGAACTCCCGTAGTTAGTTGCTGGAGCGCACAGCGCGGTGGCTGTGAGTTGCCGCCGGAACTCCCGTAGTTAGTTGCTGGAGCGCACAGCGCGGTGGCTGTGAGTTGCCGCCGGAACTCTCGTAGTTACGCAGTGGTGGCTCTCTGACGACAGATCAGACCTCAGATCAGACCTCAGATCAGATCAGATCAGACCTCAGATCAGATCAGATCAGATCAGATCAGATCAGATCAGATCAGATCAGATCAGATCAGATCAGATCAGATCAGATCAGATCAGATCAGCTCTCTGACGACTGATCAGAGAATGAACAGACACTTTTTCAATTAGCGGTCGCTGTGAACGCTGTATCCGACAGCGGTCACTGGTGATAAGGCTGCCCGCTGTAAAAGGCCACACTAAGTTAGGTGGCCTTTTACTGCGGTACTTTCAATTTCAGTCTTTTGGACGGGTGGTTAGAAACAAGCTAAGCATTTTCTCAGATGGAAAATGCATGGTTATGTGTTCGCAATGTACAGTTGCCGTCAGAAGCGTTGCCTCTTGTCACAGTGGTCATACGTAGTAAAGGAATCATCAATCAATGCATGATACTAAACAGGCTCATCAGTCATCATAAAATTATGTTACGTTTGTTTGGGTCAACATCACTCTGCATCATAATTGTTTACCTTCAAGTAGTAAACTCTTCCCTCACACCAATACTATACCAGTAAGACGCCTTTTTGGGCGATGACCGAGCGGGCGCGCTCTGGTAAAGCTAAAACAGGTTTGAAATATGACACGGTACGGGAGCACACATGGTAGTAACACATAGTCCTTTTAGTCCTTTTAGTCCTCCATAAAAATTGCCAGGCCTCCATGCATGCCAACATAAAAATTAAGTTTTATTAAATTGTTCATGATCTCCTTTCTCGAATTCGCCAAAAGGGAGTACGTCCTGAGCGCTGCATGCTTCAGCGTATAAATTAATGCTTAGATTAACGCCATTTTTTGTTTTTATCAAGAATGATTTTTGTTCATTTCGAAGTTTGCGTGTGCCACGCGCTATGGTACCACCCATATCAGAACGCACCATACCAAAATCAAAATTTATTTGATAGTCCCATCCAATGGTGAAACCCCGATCTCAATCGGAGCAGTGGTTGCAAAGTTATTAGCTTCCGAAAAGCGTCTGTGCGGCCGGGCCGGGCCGGTTCGAGCCGGTTCGGGCCGGGTCAAATGTAAATTTGTCTACACGTAGTAAGTTGACGAGAAACCTCACGGGCGCTTCGCGCCCGCTCGCTAATCATCATATATTGGTGTCAATACAGTACCAGTGGATGACATTCATGCTGTGTATTTAATTGAGTATACAATTTTCTGGAATAAAAACTGATGGCGACAACGTAAAAAGGGGACTAAACCGTTTCTGTCTTCATTCTAAAGCTCACTATCGGTCTGATTCTGGACTTAGTTGGCCGGAAAGATGCCATTAGGATCCGGGATTTAATGGAAGAAGTGCCATCAAGCGACCGTTAAACCAGTCATTTTCAGTGTCGATAAAAATCCAATGTTCAAAGTAAGGTAATAAGATGGTCTAATTAAAGTGGGTTAAATTCGCAGGTCATTTTGTGCGGCAAACCAGAGATTAACCTCAAATGCCATTACGGGAAGGTTTAACGCGGTTTTCTCAGTGAAATCAGCGCTCATTCACGGAGTTTTAATGAGTCATCTTCCGCAAGATAACGAACAAACTTGTTTTTCGCCCAATCAGCCTTTGCCTCTATCATGTGTTATTTTTGGCTTGTAAGAACATTGCAAAAGTTCCTTCCACCCACACCTCTGTCCAAGTCAGAGAACAGGGGTGTTTGCCAACTTCTCAAACCTATCACTGATGATGGCTTTCCGGGGCAGAGTTAGTGTCAACTTCAAACTTGTCCATACTTCTCCCGAAACCGACCACCGTGTTGACTAGTTTTCGAACCCCTGCCTTCCTGCCTCCCTCCGATGCCCTCGGCTGACAGCTGGGGTCCCCATGAGTCACTGGAAAGTAGTCACCTTCTTGAGGCTCTGGCAGAGCATCTGCCATCACGCCGCGAACGCTTCGGGGACGACGCTTCGGGGACGACGCTGAAGCGAACGCTTCATCATGCCGCGAACGCTTCGGGGACGCTTCTTGTGAAGTCATGAGAAACATGGGAGGTCCCTTCTCTGCATCTGACGCCCGGCCGTTTACATGTTCAACTTGTGACCACGATATGAAAATGTCTGAAAATCCGTAGCAATATGTTGTACGTTTGCATAAAATATGCATATTTATGCATACCTATTATATTGATATCATCATGTCATTTGATATGATTTACTCCATGTTGTATATATAAATTAGCTTTGGAAGATAAGTGTTTGCAAAAAATATAACTGACAGAATTTCTGAGGACTAATTTGTAATTGTGCTTGACTGTT
>JAXIVJ010008175.1:32500-56867 GCA_036785665.1 Chirona hameri
TGTCGCGTTCATTGGCTTCTTCGTGTGGTGTTACGGTGCCGGCTTTTCTATGTTCTCGCCCCGAACTTGCACAATCTCTCACGTTGATGTAGGTTGCGTGACTTAATGAACGTAACAGTTTAATTCGATGGAAAATAATCAAGCAATTAGTGGGACTTTGGTTGATCTCCACAATCCCCCAGCTTGGCTTTTCCTTATCTCGGCATCCAGTCGGTGCAGCTTTGTAATTCCTTCTCGGGCGGGGACAGAAAACACCCCACCGAGGCGCTCGTCAGGGCGCCTTTCTCAGTCTGCGTTCATCAAGCCCACCGGACCGAGACGACGGCTCCTTCCTGCGTGTATACACACTCGTCCGCAGATTTGTCGTTCTATTTCAGCCGGCGGTGTTTTTCTGTCTGCGCCGCTTTTGTTGGTCCCGGCCCACTCTGAGCGCGTCTGTTTCGGACCGAGCGCCCGGGGCGGTGTTTTCCGCCGTTCCTCCTCATACCGGCGGAGACTCGGGGGCCGTTCCCGCCTCCCCGACGTCACTAGTGAACTCGTCCCATTAATACGGGTGCTGGTTATCCGGCGCCGCCGGCCCGGATAGCCGCCGCGTGTGGGGATGAAGCCCGTCCGCCGGCGATGGCGAGATGCCGCCATAAACTCCTAATACTGGCGATGCATCGACCGGTTGTCAGTGTGCGTGGCGGCAGAGTTTGTCGAGGCGGCACCACACGCGGCGGCCCGGCACCCGCCAGGCAACGGCAGCATTGGGAGGGGAGGCCGACGTCGAATCGGAAATTGAGCTGAAGGGTTGCTGACAAACCTCCAGTCCCGCCTGATGCACTGGGTGCGTGTTCTGGGAGCAAAACAGCGACCGGTCTGGCACTGGCTGAACAGAGTCAAACAGTTTATACCAGGGGCAAAGACGAAGGGGAATTAAACATGAAATGAAATATGCGACTCTTTCTTCTTGCGTAGTGTCAGACACTAGTAGGGCAAGGTAACGTAACATTTTGACAATATTTAGAAGGTTGCTGAATGACTTGGGTGCGTCTGTCGCTGTTCTTATGAAACTGTTCGCGATTGTCTGTTTTATTTTCTCTCCTTTTTTGGCAATGGTACATGTTCCCAGGGAGTGTAATGCATGTTCTACACCAGCCCACAGTCAGTTATATCAGTGCGCGGTACATATGTATTGATATCGGACTTACCAACGCTCTCTGATTCGCTGGACTCTGGCGAAGTAGGCGGCGGCCCATATCACGGTCATGGCGGCTACCCGTTAATCACGGCAGTCTGCCCCGTCCTGAGGTCGCGCTGTTTTCCGCGGCTCGCCGGACGCTCTATTAGTGGAGCCCGGCTCAGTTGTGTATGATGACAGCGCTCATTAGTGCGTTGAATGCCGTGTGTTGCCGCCTCCATTAACTCCGGTATGCGACGGCTCCATTAACCCTGGTCTGCGGCGCGTAACCGGCGCGCCGGGGCAGCGCCCTGCCAGTGGTGCCGCCCGGTGCTGCCCTGCCAGTGGTGCCCGGTTTGTGTATGTGTATTGGCAACGCTGCCGGTGGCGTGATGGGCTCGATCAAATGGCTTTCCGCCGCCGCCTACGCCATCGCCTGCACCGCCGCCTCCGCCACCGCCACCTCCGCCGCCTCCGCCGCCTACGCCATCGCCTTCACCGCCGCCGCCTCCGCCGCCCTCGCCGCCTCCGCCGCCACTGCCACTGACTGCTGAGCTGTGGTGGGGATCCCCGGCCAATGTGAGCCGCTGAGTGATGCCGCCGTGATGACGGACAGACATGGTGATGACGTCTCCGCCGCTGTCGGCGCCGTCGGAGAAGGGCGGCAGCGGCGCAGCGTCTCTGATCGTGCAGCGCGCTGTGTGAGAGAGAGAGAGCGACAGCGGCGGATCACGGCCGTCACCGGCTGGGTTACGGGACGGAGACGCCGTGGAGGAGGCGTCAGTTGTCTGACGCCCTCGTCAGCCGTATATGGCGATAAGGTTTTAGTCACGTACTATTGCGTCCGGCGACACTAGACCGGGGCGACGGGGCCATGGTGCCATCCGGTCACTTTAGGGACGGTAAAGTGACGGTCCCATGGCGCCATCCGGTCACTTTAGGGACGGTAAAGTGACGGTCCCATGGCGCCATCCGGTCACTTTAGGGACGGTAAAGTGACGGTTCCATGGCGCCATCCGGTCACTTTAGGGACGGTAAAGTGACGGGGCCATGGTGCCATCCGGTCACTTTAGGGACGGTAAAGTGACGGTCCCATGGCGCCATTCGGTCACTTTAGGGACGGTAAAGTGACGGTTCCATGGCGCCATCCGGTCACTTTAGGGACGGTAAAGTGACGGTCCCGTGGTGCCATGCGGTCACTTTAGGGACGGTAAAGTGACGGTCCCGTGGTGCCATCCGGTCACTTTAGGGACGGTAAAGTGACGGTCCCATGGCGCCATTCGGTCACTTTAGGGACGGTAAAGTGACGGTCCCGTGGCGCCAGCCGGTCACTTTAGGGACGGTAAAGTGACGGTCCCGTGGTGCCATGCGGTCACTTTAGGGACGGTAAAGTGACGGTCCCGTGGCGCCATCCGGTCACTTTAGGGACGGTAAAGTGACGGTCCCATGGCGCCAGCCGGTCACTTTAGGGACGGTACAGTGACGGTCCCGTGGCGCCATCCGGTCACTATAGGGACGGTAAAGTGACGGTCCCGTGGCGCCATCCGGTCACTTTAGGGACGGTAAAGTGACGGTCCCATGGCGCCAGCCGGTCACTTTAGGGACGGTGGAGATCGCTGGGGTCGCGTCCCAGGGCTGAGGGATGACCCAGGTCAGGATCATGCTGTGCTCAACACCGTGTCCCGCCCCCGTCCGGCCCCGGCTGACCTGAGCTGACCTGGCCTGCCACGGGCCACCAGCCGGACGCGCCGCCGCCGACCCCAGTCCCTTTCACTTTCGCCGGGCGGCCACCACCGCGCCGCGCCGGTGACCCAGATGTGAGTCAGTGGCCCGACCTTCGCGCGCCTCCTTTGCTCCGGTAATTACCCAAACCCATGGCCAGCAGACGGATGGCGGCGGGGAGGGAGGGGGGGGGGCTGAGGAGGGGGACGTCCGGCCGGCCGCCCGCCACTGCTGCCAGGGGCGCCGCCGCAGGCCCCGCCATCTGGTGTCCGCTGAGAGAGTTGCCTCGGGCGATGTATGGTTCATTGTGCCCGACGTCCAGAGCGCTGCTCCGAACGCTGGGTAGGAAATGACCCTTGATATCAGTCTGCTCCGATGCTGAGTGTTGTCAAAAGGGGATTCTCATGTTGGCATCCAACCCGTTCGGTAAATACGGGCTTGCGTAAAGTGTTATCCGCCGCGGCTCGAGACGCCGGGTCTGGCACTGCTTCTGTCACGCCCGAACTTTAGCCGTATATCGTCCGACTCTGATATGAAACGGGTGGCGGATCGCCGGACGTAAGCATATTAAACCAAGCGAGTTAACCAACTAGGCTCCTTCATTAGCGGCCGTATATTTTAGCGGGCCGGTCCATTTGTAGATGTCGTGTTCAACATCGACCGTAGCGTGGCGCCATCTTTTATCGGTCCCGGGAGACTCGGCGCGAGATCATCCCGTGATAGCCGGCGGCCGGAAGGCGTTCTCTCGTTATCTCAGCTGACGCCGCCTTCTATCTAAATTGCTGCCAGGTAAAAGCGCGTCACAAATCTGCCATTCGCGATCGATACGCCTCCCTAAAGCGTCGATTGAGCCTCCAGACGAGGGCCTTTATCTCCGGTTGCTCAGGCCTCTTCTCCCTCCCTCCCGTCTGTCTGTCTCTCATCTCTCGATCTCGCGCTCTCTCCACGCCAGACACGCACGTGCGTATGCGTAGGCATGAGCTGCCCGTCGCCCAGTGCCGTTACTTGGCGGAATGTGCCGGGGTCGCGCTGCCGGCCGACAGGCGACCTCAATCGCCTGGCACCTCGCCGCCCACTCCGACGCCAGAGACAAAACAATGCATCCTCACATGATAGAACGGCGACGCTACGCGCGTGCGATGTATAATGGAATTTTATCGAGCTCGTGACGTGTTTATGAGCCTGTTCTGACGCAGGCGTCGAGCGCCGCTTGGCGCCGGACGCGTCGCGTCGCGAAAAAGACGGGCATCGCGACATGGCTGCTGATAAAAAGGCGGTCATCGCGACATGGCTGCTGATGCTGTGCGGACAAACAGACGTCACTCTCCATCGCTTCCCGGCGCGTCCGCAAAAAGTCACACACCATCAGCGAAGTAGGTCAGACGGCGAGGGATCGATCCCCGCTGCGACGGTGTCTGTTGTCCCTTGACGGCCCTCCCTGCCTCCGGGTGGCTCCCCGACCGCTGCTCGCGGCCCTCCCGCCTCCGCCTCCGCCTCCGCCGCCGCCTCCGCCTCCGCCTCCGCCTCCGCCTCCGCCTCCGCCTCCGCCGCCGCCGCCGCCGCCGCCGCCCCGTCTCATTGCTATGCGCTTAACACATCTCGTAAACTGGTGCCGCCGGTATTCGGCGGCTACGATGGAGATAAATTCCCGCGGCGGCCGGCTCGATCGGACGGCCCGAGAGAGGGCCATGCAGTCATGACCGGCGGCGGTGCCTCGTCAAGCCGGCCGAGGGTCGGACCGGGCCGCTGGCAACACGGCACCCTGCTCTGCAGTCGTCCATTCCACGCGGCCGTTTGACTCGTGCAAACCGCCGGCTGTTTCACCCTCATCTGGTTATACTCTAGAAAGAATGCCACCGTTCTTGCCCGGCTGATTTGATTTTGGTTAGTTGGCCACTGGCCAGTCTTTTGAACTGCCAACCAAACCTCTTTTCAAAGGCAAAGGCCATGCATTTGCTCGTCTGCTGCTGGCCCCCGATAACCAGCCTGTAATTACTGTGCATCGCACGTTTGATCAATATCACGTACCGCGAACCAAACCAGCAATCAAAAGCATGCACACGCAACTGAAGCAGGAAAGCATTTCCGTTCACTGTATAAGGAGGTGGGGGTAGAGAGAGGTAGGTTCCGTTCACTGTATAAGGAGGTAGGGGTAGAGAGAGGTAGGGGTAGAGAGAGGTAGGCTCCGTTCATCCTGTGACTTCAGCTTCTTAACTCAAAGGAAAAAAAATGTATCACTGAAACAAGTCTCTGCTCGTGCTCAGTTCCCTTAGTTTTGTTCGACCGAGATGTGCTCCGCTTCATCGCCTCTTCCGAGCCCAAGTCTTTCTATGGCTGGCGGCATTTGGTCACTCCTTATGATGCTATCGGCCTCACCTGCTATCCGTGCAGCTGTGAACCTGGCAAGACACTGGTCTATCCGTGCAGCCGTGAACCTGGCAAGACACTGGTCTATCCGTGCAGCCGTGAACCTGGCAAGACACTGGTCTATCCGTGCAGCCTGAACCTGGCAAGACACTGGTCTATCCGTGCAGCCGTGAACCTGGCAACACACTGGTCTATCCGTGCAGCCGTGAACCTGGCAAGACACTGGTCTGGGCCGGAACCTGGCAAGACACTGGTCTATCCGTGCAGCCGTGAACCTGGCAAGACACTGGTCTATCCGTGCAGCCGTGAACCTGGCAAGACACTGGTCTATCCGTGCAGCCTGAACCTGGCAAGACACTGGTCTATCCGTGCAGCTTGAACCTGGCAAGACACTGGTCTATCCGTGCAGCCGTGAACCTGGCAAGACACTGGTCTATCCGTGCAGCCGTGAACCTGGCAAGACACTGGTCTATCCGTGCAGCCGTGAACCTGGAAAGACACTGCTTTATCCGTGCAGCCGTGAACCTGGCAAGACACTGGTCTATCCGTGCAGCCGTGAACCTGGCAAGACACTGGTCTATCCGTGCAGCCGTGAACCTGGCAAGACACTGGTCTATCCGTGCAGCCGTAAACCTGGCAAGACACTGGTTTATCCGTGCAGCCGTCAACCTGGCAAGACACTGGTCTATCCGTGCAGCCGTGAACCTGGCAAGACACTGGTCTATCCGTGCAGCCGTGAACCTGGCAAGACACTGGTCTATCCGTGCAGCCGTGAACCTGGCAAGACACTGGTCTGGGACGGAACCTGGCAAGACACTGGTCTGAGAGGGAACCTGGCAAGACACTGGTCTGAGACTGAACCTGGCAAGATACTGGTCTGGGCGGGAGATTGGGCAGCGTGGACTGGTGTGTGGGAAGGAGGGAAGGAGGGAAGGAGGGAAGGAGGGAAGGAGGGAAGGAGGGAAGGAGGGAAGGAGGGAAGGAGGGAAGGAGGGAGGGAGGGAGGGAGGGAGGGAGGGAGGGAGGGAGGGAGGGAGGGAGGGAGGGAGGGAGGGAGGGAGGGAGGGAGGGAGGGCTGAGGGCTGAGGGCAGTGTGGAGGTGGTGTGGTAGGCTGGCAGCGTGGGCTGGTGTGTGGGAGGGAGTGGAGAGCTGAGGGCAGAGGGAGGGGGAGGGGAGGGGAGGGCTGCTCCGGCCCGCTGGTCGCGTCGTGAGGCGGCAGCTATTGTTTCGGGACGGTGGCGCTCAGTACGTGGTCACAGGTCACTGCAGACCACTCTGGGATGGTCAGCACCACCTCTTTCTTAGTTGGGACCTGTTTTATTAGAGGGAAATAATGACCTTTTTATTTTGTTAGCAACAATTGCTTTGGCTATCGATATGGTATTAAAATGATGTGATCTAAATTTAAGAATTAAATAACATTATTCCCCAATTCAAAGTTGGTAGTTCGGGAAATTCATGATCGGTATTTTCCCTCCACTGTTGGAAAGCGACACATCTGCTGGCGCTTTTGTATCAATCACGGACCCATCTGTTCAACGTTGTTGAATGGGCACTTCAAAACAAATCGCCGACACTAAATAGGTCGCCGTCGACGTGCATCGGTGAGCTTCCGATTGAATTGCCAGTTTTTCAATGGTTGTTTATTGTAAAGAATAGGCTGGTATATAATCAAGCAGAAAACAAAATATATTCTCCACACCATTGCGTAAAAAAGCAATACGGGAAAAGCCCGGAGTTTGATGGAAACCGAAAAGTACTTGGCAAGAACCGGTCGTTAAAAGTGTTGAACGCTTATCAAAATTAACTTGAAATATCTTCGGAAGGAATTTGTATATGCAAAATGAGATGAATTTACATCATATTTTGGCCTCGTCTGTCGATTTCAAGTGCTAACTTTATTTGTGTGGGAAAAGGTAATTATTTCCCTTTAAGTAGTTTAAGTGCTTGCGAACAGTTGATTTTTGTATATATGTAAAATGCATCGCTTATTTAGTAATACCATTTACGGTCATTGCAACTTTTTGAAGAAAAGTACAATTATTTTTACATTTCGTAAATGGCACTTTCGTAAGACTGTTTCTTTTATTTAATAAAACTGACCCCTGGCAAGGAAGAGTTGCAGGGACTGCCCAAACTGGACTTGGACTGTGTGGGCGGCAGACAATGGAGTTGACGTGTGATGACTAGTCTAACGAGTGCTTCAAAGGGACTTCAATTACAGATTGAATTAATGGCGATTTAATTACATTCTATTCAATAAGCCGTGACGCGCGGCATGCGGCTCTGTCGGGAGTGGCATTTCTCAGCGAACCGTCTGTCATCGCTTCCAATTATACGCACGGTATGGCAGTCCCTGAGTCAGGCAGAAACCTATGTATATCGTCAGTCATCTTGTTTCCAATTATACGTGGAAGGCGTGCCAATTTCTGATTCAATCAAGCCTACAGACTACCGTTTTCGAAACATGAATGGGTGAATGCATATATCCCGTGTTAAATCCTTTGCTGCGAACGTATTGGGAGCCTACAGACCTAGACCATGTTTACGCTCACTCCAATATGCATGACTAAACCCTCACACCGGAACTGGGACCCTTCACACGCTTGTAACTCCCCAATAACTCCCTTCACACCCGCCAATAACAGGTCCGTTTTTCGTCTGTCCGGTCCTTGGTCGATCCGGGGCGACAGGAAGGGGAAGGCAGTGATCTCCCGCGCTCTGACGCCGTCGGCTCGGGACCGGTCCGGATGTTTTCACCACCTCTGCTGGTCGGCCGCTGTACGCAGCTGGGCCCCGCTCTGCGCCTCTGTTGTCTGCTTTGTGCTAGACTGGACTGCGGCGGATGAGTTGCAGGCTCGACTTGCACTTCTCTCCCTCGTCCTCTCTCGCCCTCCCTCGCCCTTCCTCGCCCTCCCTCGCCCTCCCTCGCCCTCCCTCGCCCTTCCTCGCCCTCTCTCGCCCTCCCTCGCCCTCCCTCGCCCTCCCTCGCCCTCCCTCGCCCCTCCCGTCATCACGTCACCCGTCGAGACCGCCCGAATAGGGTTGGGAACTCAATTTTGGGAGTCGATGCTAAAATGTTACCCATATTTTAACACAATTTATGGTACTGAAAACTGACCTCAGAAATGAATACTTCAAAAGGAAAAATGAAAAAGGAATCGCGATTTTATTTTACAACATTCTTGAAAAAAGACACTCTTGATAGTGTGACGTCACATTTCACCTTTATCTGTCGACAACTACGGCGCACCCGGCGCACCAGGCAAAACGTAAATAATACGTGTAATACATAGGCAAGACCGAGGCGAGGCAGGCAGATATATCAAAATGGATACAAATCAGTCCTATTATGCTGATTTAAAGAAAAGGGTACAGGGAAAGGTGTACAAATCCTGCTTTGTGCCAGCCTGTCAAAGCAGCACCATGAAAACTCGCAAAAAGACCTTCGTCTCTGTCCCAACTGACCTAGGTCTGAGAAGACAGTGGGCTGCAATGGCAAGAAGAGTGGATGCAAAGACTTTGAAATCATCTAGTCAGTGGTATTGCTGCGAGGATCATTTTGAGGTGAGATATTTTGTGTTAGATTTGAGGGCTGGGTGATAACATGTTTTGAGGCACTAAACTTGTATTTGTAGATGTAGGTCTTGTAGAGGCTGCTTGAGAGATTATGTGAAGCCATATCTTCATGAGCGCATGATCTGATGCTAGTCACAATTTGTAACTGTGTGTCTGTGCCTGTTCTCTCCATCCTTGCTTATGTCAACTCATACTGATGAGCGGCCCAGTATTTGTCCAATTTGTTCAACTGGTTGGTACCCTTTTCCAAAATCAAGCTCACAACTAGGAATCACTTCAAAGTTTGTTTGAACCTACCTGGAGGCTACACAATTTTCTGGTAACTAGAAAATAGCAATGTCAGTCAGACTCAGGCATATATGCACAAACAAAGTTATGTATAGCATACATGTGAAGTATATAAAAGTGCTGCTCTGACCATGGCTCGTGACTACTACTTTCGGCTTCTGACCGTGCAAACTCTCCTTTTTCACAATATTTGATAAACCCAATATCTAATTTAGTTTTCACTTTTTAGGTTTTCATTTATACTATTGTTTTTGTTTTCTGCCTTGCTAGTCACTGACTAGCAAGGCAGAAAAGGTGTCACTTTCTTGCATTGATTGTATCAAACCTCTACCATGCAAGTGCTGCATATCCTGCAGATATTCACACATACTCAGTGTCTGCTGCCCGCATGCCTGAACATATCCACAGGGAATGCACACTTTTCAGCATTCTCTTGCTCTGAGCATGCTGAGAACACCTTCGATTTTGGCTTAAACTTGCAATGTCAGGTGTCAGCCAATCACAGGTTGAACTCAAGTCATGTTAGAGCTTTTTAGCACCCTACTCAATAGTTTTGCTTCTCCATATATGCTGTAATTATGTGTTGAATGCCTAACATTGGCTTTATCTTAGGCTACAGTAGTTATTTGTGAAATGAATACATTGGTTCTGATTGTAACATGTGTCCTTTGTCCGTTTCAGCCAGAGAATGACTTTAACAACTACAGACACTACATGTTGATGGGACCATCCATCAAACTGACTGCCAAGAAAGGTGTGCTTCCACACAAGTTTGAATGCCAAAAAGACAGGCCACATCTCAAGCCACGTCCCTCATCCATGAGGAGGCTACAGAGGGCTACCATCCATGGCCTCACACAGACACACACAGATGACAAGGTAAGAGTATATTGATGCCTAACAATGCCAAGTCACAGCTTGAAATTACGAATGAGTGACTTTTGGTGCAAGGAATCACATGATAACTGGATTCTTGCCAGCGATAAGTCATTGATGAGTAATAATGTTCTATTTTTTGTTTAATGTTAAACATGTGTTACTGAAATGTTCATGAACCGACCCGCCATAATTTGTCTGTGATATTGCAAGATGCTCTTGTTGTAGCGTCCTACTTGATGGGCACATAATTGGATAGGCATGTATTAATTATTTGCATCTTTTTCACAGATGGAAGATGTGTCTATCGTGGCTGATCGTGCTGCTGACGCCGCTGGTAGCGTGGCTGGTCGTGCTGCTGACGCCGCTGGTGGCGTGGCTGGTCGTGCTGGCGTCGCCGCTGGTGGCGTGGCTGATCGTGCTGCTGACGCCGCTGGTAGCGTGGCTGGTCGTGCTGGCGTCGCTGCTGGTCGCGCTGCCGGAGCCACGGGCGCTGTGGCTGGTCGTGGTGGCACCGCCGCTGGTGGCGTGGCTGGTGGCGCTGCCGGAGCCACGGGCGCTGCGACTGGTCGTGATGGCACCGCCGCTGGTCGCGCTGCCGGAGCCACGGGCGCTGTGGCTGGTCGTGATGGCACCGCCGCTGGTGGCGTGGCTGGTCGCGCTGCCGGAGCCACGGGCGCTGTGGCTGGTCGTGCTGGCACCGTCGCTGGCGGCGTGGCTGGTGGCGCTGCCGGAGCCACGGGCGCTGTGGCGGGTCGTGATGGCACCTCCGCTGGTGGCGTGGCTGGTGGCGCTGCTGGAGCCACGGGCGCTGTGGCTGGTAGTGATGGAACCGCAGCTGGCGTGTATGTCAATGCCGTCTCCGACTACGAGCCATCTGACAACTCCAGCTCTGAGGATAGTGGTGAGGACCATAACGGCGTGCCATACAGTGAGGAAAATGAGATGACCTCCGACGACAGCTCGAAGGGTGAGGTCGGGCTGGATGACATCTCCCTTAGGAGAATAAGGCTGCTGTGCCTCAAAGATCCCAAGCGGTATATCGGCGTTCCACCTGATGCCATGTTCATCATCCGCGTTATTGCCAGAACAAAAATTGCCCCATCATGGAGCCCAACATCGCGCCTCGAGCCGCTGGACGTGTGCCTGCTGGTATTAATGAAAATCAAGCTGCATCGATCATTCGCATTTATAGCGGATGACTTTGGCATTTCCAGGTCATATGCCGGCCGTTTGTTCGCGCGCTATGTTAAGGTCCTCGCTTCGGCACTCTCACAGTTTATCGCGTGGCCGTCGGATGAGATGACCCTCCAGAAGCAGCTGCCGCTCGCCTTCAAGGCACGGTTCCGCTCTGTGGTGGCCATTGTTGATTGTTTAGAAATTGAAATAGAAAAACCTAGTGCCGCACTGAAGCAAGCAAGATCTTGGTCCCAGTATAAGGGGGGTAACACGCTGAAATATTTGGTATCTATCACGCCTAACGGAATGGTTAATTTTGTATCCCTTGGCTTTGGGGGGCGTGTTAGTGACATGCATGTCATCCGTCGGTGCGGTTTTCTAAACCATTTAAAGCCGGGCGCCTCTGTCATGGCCGATCGAGGCTTCAAAGGTATAGAAAGCCTGCTGAGTGAGACCGGCTGCACCCTGATACGACCTAAAAGCGTCCAGGCGGGCGTTGTTCACGAGGCTAGCGAAGTTAAATTTAGCAAGCAGGTCGCCAGTCTGCGTATTCACGTGGAGCGCGCCATCCGCCGAGTGCGTGAGTTCGAGATGCTACGCCCACATGCGTGCATCAACAGTCGGCTGGTTCCGCTCACGGACGCCTGCATGACCATTGCCTGTGGTCTTGTCAACCTGCAGTCACGGCTGACCAAGATGTGAGGTTTTAAGGTATACCCAGGTGGCGCTGCGCCTGCGAGATACCGATTTCTACATTTGGCTCAGTTCGACGTGTGCATTGCGTTCGTACATTGTTGACGTGAACGTGTGTACATGACTGTCATTCCCACTCAGATGCCCGAGGAAATACACTGTTTATTTTGTTGTTATCGTTTTGTAAAGGAAGAAGACAAAATCGTTCCAATGCTGTATTGTGTTTACACAAGCAAGAAATAAATGGTAAGAAACGAATGCTACTATAGTCAAATATTTCAACTGGACAGTTGGGCGAAACAGCGACCAAACATTATGCACGGTTAATAGACAAACAGGACACATAAATCAAAAATTGTCTCTAGCATTCATGAAGCGCTGGTGGAATGGAACCATGACTCTGCTATTAATCGAACGGACAAAACGCACTATACAAACACAAAGTTACACAGCTTTGCATTGACCACGTTTCTAGTACCTAACCACAGCGTGAAACAACATCACTGTCCTCAGCCCACCCTCTCCTCGCCGGAGCACGCCTGCCCACTACACCAGCATTGGCAGGATGGCGCGGTGCCAGAAGGCCTCTGCCTGTGCCATGATTGGCTCGACGAAAGTCAGGTCCAGATCATCTTTTATCACTGTGACTGTCTGGTTAGTCTCAAAGTTCGGGTCCGCCACACACAGAATGCCTGTCTGTGCTCCGGTGGCCAGCATCTGCAGCTGCATCTGTGCCCGCACCTTCGCCGACATAGCCCCATTGGCATCCATGTACTTGGTGACAGTTTTGATTGCCGAAGGGCACTTCACCTCCACGGTGCACCGTTTCCCATCCAGCTGGCACAAGCCGTCGGGGCTGGCTGCGAAGGCGGGCCGCTCTGTGAGGAGGTGAAGCCCGGTGGCGGCGATGTCCACCCCGAGCGCGGCCTGCACTTCGCTGATAACCAGCGGCTCCAGCTGGACACCGCGTTTGGTGGCTGCTGTACTCTTAAACTTCGTGCATCCCAGGATGGTCTCCGTCAGTGAGCCAGCGACCGTTTTGCAGCGACTGACTTCGTATAGCTTGGACGCCGTCACACGCCCGAACCGCAGGTGATGCCATAAACGCGACTCATTTTGACTCATGGTTGCTGAACAGACAGCCGATACCAGTGCGGGGTCGAGTTTGCCCCTGAGAAATGCCCTCGTTATCGCTAGGTTGTCACTGGGGCAACCTTTGCAGAGCACGTCCATGGTTGCATCCAGCGGATCCACAGTAACCAGACTCCAACCACTTACCATCTCAAAAAACACCCCGGTAGGCTTATGGCCACCATCAATCATTTCCTTCTTGACGAGGTCCAGGAAATCATCAGGCTCGTTGGATACGGCCATCCGACGTTTCCGGCCGCCCATGTCTCTTGCCTTCATTGGACTCATGTTGCCGATGTTGGCCAAGCGGGGCTTGGTCCAGTAGCACTGGACTTCAGTCACAGCTTTCTCGGAGCTGCGCCTGTGCAGCCAGAACAGGAATGCTGTAACGTGTTTGCATCCACCGTGACGCGCCTGGCAGCCGTGACAGCTGGCCTCTTCTATTCCACCAGCCACGGTGTTGATGGAGACGGTGACGCCATACGGGGTGGTGTTGACACGGTGCTCCGGCGTCACTTTGCCCTTGACGATGATCATGCCCGGCTGAGAGTGAACCTGCACGTAGCCGATGGCTTCGTCTCCATACTCCTCACGCGCGGATCTGAGAAAGAAGAAGCCTTTCAACATTGTGCGAAGTCATTGTGTCACATACAATGGAAGACAGAGCATCAGATACGAGCATGAACAAATGCTTTAGAATCACTGACCAAACCTAAGCACTGTTCTTCAAACCTTAACAATGATATGAGTGAAAACAAGAGGTGCAGAAAATCTGAAATATTTTGTAACAACCTCAATCACGGCCACAGTATGAGCTAGCAGGTCACAGCGTTAGTCACAGCGCTACAATGCTAACCCTATGGCGCTGGCCTAGCCGGTCACAGCTTCAGAGTCACTGCTGTTACCAGGTGTGGTCACAGGCCAGCACAGCATAATTTGTTTATACACCCCTATTGAAATCACAGCCTGTGGTTATTAGCATTCTTTTTGAAGGTGTTGAAGAAACAATTCATTTCTTAAGGAATATGGCTTAGTAAGAAAAGGAAATTGATTACTGAACAGTACTGCTGGGAAAGAAAGCATGCTATCAACATGCATGAACACAATTTGAATAAACAATCTCACCAGCTACCAGGGCTATATAGAGAAAGGCCTCTCTGTGAGCCATTCATGTGACATGGCAGTGCAATAATTGAACCTTGGTCCCCCTGACCCATCTGAACCTGGGCTGCAGTTTAATATACTAGACACTCAGCCACCATAGCTTTGTACAATTTGTATCAGACCAAAGATAAATGCTAAAGTGCTTATACACCATGATTGTATATTAACTTTCTTGCTAAGTTTAGTAAGGTCAAGCTCACAGGCACAATCAGCAAATTTGAAGATAACGGACCAGGTGACCAAATCACTGACTTCACCTATACAAACCAAGATAACAATGCCTGATGTAGGTAACCTAACCACACAAAGTGTGAAGACAACCATGAGTGAACAATCATTTTAAAAGTTGGTGTGGCCATGGGCTCTGCTACAGGGGGAAGGGGGATGTGTCTCCCTCAACTTTGGGATTTGTAACATTACGCCTATCAGTGTTGCATGGAAAGAATTGACTTCAGAAGGCCTCTGTCACCCCCAACTTTCGGAGTGTGGCGGAGCCCTTGGGCAGTGTTGGAATTTTCATTTCAGGTCCTCGTCCGGGAGAACACAATTTTTGGAGGTGGAGAACAGAGAACTTTGCAAATACTTCACTATAGACACAGTGGAGTATTTGCAAAGTCAAATTTAGTTAAATATGTGCAATTGTCATTGGAATTGCAGGCAACAATGCATGGACAAAATCAAGAAGAACAAAATCTTCTGGACCCCAAAAGACCAAAAAACATCTGATTTTCCAACACTGCCGGGCATTGGGTGTGGACCAAAGGATGTTCTAGTGCTATTTCTGTTATTTTATCATAGTCTGACTAGATGTTCCAATACATTTACATTACCAAAAATGTAATGTTGATGTGGCGATGCCACACCAACTTGGAAGTTGGTGTAGCATTCCCCACACCTGCCATACTTTATCCACCCATGAATACAATTTGATCGCTGATCCATTTTGGAGCATAATGAACCACAGTAGTATCACCCTAGGTTGCAACCATAATAAATAACAAACTTACCTTTCAAGTTTCTTGTTTTTCAGTTCAGCAGACACATGCTTTTCTGAATTTTGTATGTAAGCTACTATCAATGTCACTGTCACATTAGGTAGATTTTGAGGTGTGGCTTTGACAAAGTCTGGCTCTAAACCACGGGGCATAATTAAAACTTGAAATGCTTCTAAACTCAAGGAACGGAATTATTCAATCAGTAAACTATTATCCTCAAATCTTCCAACTCATCTAAGCAGTGTAGAATCGCATAGAAATACAGTACATCTGCGTGCATCTTATAAGTCTTTCCTGCGTCAAATATGCTGACATTCACCTACCGAAGCTCGACGTCACGGTTCGACCGGCCAATCAGAATGAGCCATATTTTCGCTATGAATAATTCATTTTCAGACTAACTAAGCATTTTTAAGCAAAATTGTTAAAAATTAAATACCAAAAAAATAACTTCTTTTGTTGTATACCAAGATATCAACAGCTTCATCGTAGGTCCCAACCCTATTAACGAAGGACCCAGAAACAGACACCGCGGGATAGACGTTTTATTTCGGCGCCGACGGGTCCTGTAAATTGGGGCGTGGTGATATTTGCCGCCTGTCCGCCGGTTTGAGTGATTACAGGGGAGCGCAGATGCGGCGTCAATGTGGCCAGGCCCGTCGGGTCCGCCCCCGACCGGCGGTGTGTCCGCTCACAATGGCACGCAGTCGGGGGAGTCAAGGACGAAACGGTGACGAAATATGCAGGACAGACGGTGCAGAAACTGCGCAATGACACAATGTGATACAACGAGAGCACACTGCGGATAGTGTCCTGTTATCTGTCACTGTAGATAGTGTCCTGTTATCTGTCACTGTAGATAGTGTCCTGGTATCTGTCACTGCATATAGTGTCCTGGTATCAGTCACTGCAGATAGTACCCTGTTATCTGTTTGTGGATAGTGTCCTGTTATATGTCACTGTAGATAGTGTCCTGGTATCTGTCACTGTAGATAGTGTCCTGTTATCTGTCACTGTAGATAGTGTCCTGTTATCTGTCACTGTAGATAGTGTCCTGTTATCTGTCACTGTAGATAGTGTCCTGGTATCTGTCACTGTAGATAGTGTCCTGTTATCTGTCACTGTAGATAGTGTCCTGTTATCTGTCACTGTAGATTGTGTCCTGTTTCTGTATCCGCGCGAGATGGCCCAAAATGAGATCGACTAGCTTGTTTCGTTTTCAGTCCGCTGACCAGTGTCTCCACATTGTTTGGCCAAATTGTTGACAAAGACGTAAAGTTCAGTACTGAAGGCTGACAATGCTTTCGAAGTCTGAACTAGGAGATAATTCACGTTAGTTTAGCTGACTCGACCGCTAGTGAACTCCAGGTAACCTAGTCATGGTGTGGTCTTACGTAACCGACGCGCCATGCATGACCTGGTGTCTGACCTCTGACCTCTGACCGTGTCCGTCTGTCTGGTTGCAGGCGAGAAGCCGTACCGGTGCTCGTGGGAGGGCTGTGAGTGGAGGTTCGCCCGCTCCGACGAGCTGACCCGGCACTACCGCAAGCACACGGGTGCCAAGCCGTTCAAGTGTGACAGCTGTGAACGCTGCTTCTCGCGGTCGGACCACCTGGCGCTGCACATGAAGCGACACCAGGCCGAGCTATGATAGCGCTGCCGGCGCCGCCCCCGTCAGGGACAACACTGCCACTGTCATTCCACAGCATGGCGCCGAGCTGCCGGGCCGCCCGAGCCTCCTCCGCAGTGTCTCCGTCTACCGTCCGCCGCCTGCCCAGGCAGCGGTGTGCGGCTGGAGCGAGGGAGAAGGAGGGCTCAGCCCGGCCGCCCTGGACACCTCGCGTGCCGCCGACGCCCGACGCGCCACAAGATAAATTGCCGGTTTATTTGAAGTGTGGTACATCGATTTTGTTCGTGTCGACATTTGCCTCCGAAATCGCCGCCCTCGAGCGTCATAGTGCGGTTGAGGCTGTCGTTCACGGAGTGAGTCATGCGCGCGAGTTGAGAGTGTGTGCTTGGATAAGCCGTGTGAGTGTGTACAGTACAGTTTGCAGGGAATGTGTTCCGTCACCGGCACATGGCGCTTCGCTGAACCAATCAGCAATCGCCTTCCTTCGTCTCGATCCTCCACTCACCGGGGCCGACCCGGGCGACTGGTATTTGGTTTGCTGTATCATGGCCAGTCCTTTGTTTTGCAGTGTCCATCCATTCCATTCCTGGGGAATGGTCAGCCTTGTCTCTGGCTCAATCGACGGGAAACTCGCTTTCCTCAATATCCACCAATAGACTTATCCGCTGCCGCATGCCTTGTGTGTGTGATTGTGTCTTATAACGATGTCGATCACATTGCATCGGCAGATCTTACCTACTGCAAAACGATAAAAAATGACAATGTGAGAAAGAATGAGAGAGAGAGAGAGAGAGAGAGAGAGAGAGAGAGAGGAGAGAGAGAGAGAGAGAGAGAGAGAGAGAGAGAGAGAGAGAGAGAGAGAGAGATGAGAGAGGAGAGAGAGAGAGAGAGAGAGAGAGAGAGAGAGAGAGAGAAGAGGAGAGAGAGAGAGAGAGAGAGAGAGAGAGAGCGAGAGCGAGAGCGAGAGCGAGAGAGAGAGCGGAGGAGCGAGAGCGAGAGCGAGAGCGAGAGCGAGAGCGAGAGCGAGAGCTGAGAGCGAGAGCGAGAGCGAGAGCGAGAGCGAGAGCGAGAGCGAGAGAGGTGCGAAGAACGATACAAATCCCAATCAAACTCCCACAGTTCCCAATCAAATCACTTCCAGATTGTCCTGGTACGTGTTGGGTCGAACGGATGTGGCGTGGCGATCGCAGCTCAGGCCTCGGGCGTGCACACGTGCACGTGCAACTGCACGCCTTGCGCGTCCCGCTCGGGGTTCAGAGTTCAAAGCCAGTGAAGCTTTAAAGCTGGGCGGTGGTCCGGAAAGAGACTGAAAGTGCAAACCTGTCCGCTGGACTGACCGTGTCGGCCGCGGCGGGGGAGAATCTGTGATGTGCGGCCGCTGTCTGTGTGTGTGTGGGGGGGGGGGGGGGGGGGGCGAGTCTGCGCAGGCGGAGGAGCGTCGCCGTTTGTCAGCGTCTCTGAGACGCAGACAGATGCTGCCGGTGGTCCACAACGATTGTCGTGGGCGCGCTTGCGTTTTTGTGCTGAATCAAAGTGTTTATGCTTCCGATGCGAATTTTGTAACATTGTCTGAGTTGTGCGTTTTCTCGCGCCGAGTGAGTAACTGTTTTTACGGAAAGAAATCCGTCATTTCTGGAAGTATTCCAAGATGGCGGAAGTGTTTCTGTCTGGCAGGCGTTCCTAAAAATTGCGTAAAGCATTTCATTGCGTCAGGTTGTCAAATTACCTGACTCGTTTGAAACGAACGCCGCGGTCGGAGGCAGGGCGGCGTCTCGGCTGAAAATAGCACCACCCACGTCCCGCGTGAGGTGTCGGCATTCCCTCTGATGTAATTAACCACAACAGGCGCGTGCGTGCGCGCTCCAGCGGCGCGCTGTCCCCTAGTCGTCTGCCGGCCGTGGGGTCGTGTCCCGGGCCCTCAGCGGCCGGTCACCACCGATCCGGTCTCTAGCCTCCGCCAGGCCGTAACGAGAGGTGCTGCTGCGTGGTCGCCGCGCCGGATAGACGCCTTAAGGTGAAAACATTGACAATACGTTTGACACATCTGCGAAGGAATCCCTAATTTGTGCCATTAAAATCAGCCCACGAAAAGCTATTTATCGACAGCTTCTACGGTCGGATGTTCTCTAGAGTTCAATCTGAAGTTTTTTTTTTGCCGTATCTGATTGAAATCATGCAAAATTTCATCGAACATCGCATCAAATGTTGTCAACTTTTTCGCCTTTGAAGATCGCCCACCGTCCCGGTAGAGCAGCGGTGAGATGTGCGGTGTGAGATGAGATGTGGGCGCGCGCGCGACTGCGGAACAGCATCATCATCCTCCATCCCGTGTATCTGCGCCTCGACCCTCATCTGACGCAGTCGCGCGCCCGCTATCTCTCTTTCTCTCTGTACATAGCCGGTTAGAGCGTCAACGTTCTGTACCTGCGTCGTGAACGGTAACAATATTCATTGTTTTTGTATGCATTGTATATTTTGGAGTCGCGTGCGTGGCGTCCGCCGGCTGGTTGCCATGGCAACGCGGCGCGGCGTCTGTCAGGACCACAGTGTATCCGGTGGCCACTTGTGAACTGTGTGTGGATCTCAGCTGCTGACACTCTTTTGCCAGTTCCAAATTGCTCTCCTCTTTGTGGAGGAGCGGAGTGGTTTCACTGCCATGTGGCTTGCGACGGCTTAAAGAGACCTTTCGACCTTGTTTGCCTACGTTGCAACGCCACCATTCATTTTGTGTCCAAATGAACAGCACTGTTTACCGACGGAACTGAATGGCAATGTTTGCACAATGTTTCTGTCAGCTTCTGGGTCAATGCTTGCAAACTCGTCATTCAGGTGCTGCAAGAGGTGTTTATGTTTTGGCTGCTGATTTTCCCTCTCTGTGTTGTTAGCGGTAAATGACACTTGATGTCGCTTCCTCGTGATATTTGTATCTTCTACAACAGCTCGGCGAATGCGCGTGGCTGCCAGCTATAAGTGAGCCATAAAATACACAAAATGATTTATTTTGTTGGTTTATGGGAGGCTGGTGGGGTAAGAAAAAACATCGTTGGCTGAAGTGGGCATGATTTCCGTGTTTTGAAACGTCAATGTAATTCTGGTGCTGCGCTGGAAATACGAAATCGCGCGGAGGAGGCACAAGATCACTTTGGATATCAGATTGCAATATTTATGGCAAGGAATCGCTCTCTGCTCTCCTTTTAAACCCGCGCCGTGCCGGTGCTTCGCGCCCAACCTTCGCCGTGCGGGGGGAGTCAACGACCACCCCTTCTAACTCATATCCTATGGGGAGTAGACGGAATACAAAAAACAGTTCGATAACGCGTCAAAAATCATGTCGAAACTATTTCGGTCATTTTTTGGCTGAGGTCAAAATTGAGGTCACCAGAGGTCATCAAATGTCAAAATTTCAAGTATATGACTTCGCTCCAGATATCCCCAAATATCTCGGGAACTATGACAGTAACAAACGGAAAATAACAATCGAAGCTCATAAAAATGCAATAATCGCCATCGGTGTCCTCAAATTTTAGCTCAAGTCAATAGTTTAGAGCTCCAGAGGTCACCAAACGTCACGATGACATTTTCTTTCAAAAAGTTTGTCGTGAATAACTTATTATCGGTTGAACATAGACCAATGCCATCTGTTTAGACACCATCGTGTTTATCTCGTCAAGACGCTTCGAAATCATATTAATGGGTGACCGGGTTAGGTCAACTTCAAAATTTGATGTCAGGTCAAAGTCATTTCATTTAGTGACCACAGGTATGTCATATTGTATATGTGAGCGATTGCAACTCGACGAGACAAACACGGTGGTTGTCATTCGCACGTCTTTTTCTGTATTTTAATCAAGAGTTATTGGCAAAAAAGTTAGCTGGTGACCTCAGATGACTTCTTCAAGCTGACCTTGCAGAGGCCACTGAGCAACAATTGCACCGGATCAGAGTTGTGCTTGACTCAGTCGGTGAGTCAAATTTGACTCAAAACTGACTCATACTCAACTTGAGTCAGAGTCGAATCGCTTACGAAAAATAGGGGCTCAATTTGAGTCAGAGTCGAGTCACTTAAGAAAAATAGAGGGGGTTGAGTTGAATCAGAGTTGAGTCACATGGTTGTCGCTTGAGTCAAAGTTGAGTCGCCTGGATGCTGCTAAAGTCAAATATGAGTCAAAGTCACATCTGACGAGAAAAACAAATCCTAGCAACTAAATAATAGAAGGCGTCCAAACAATGTTCTAGAGTGTGAGGGTGTGAGTTTGGGTGTTTTTCAAACTAACTTTATAATCATTAGTTGATAATAAGTCAATTGTCTGTATAACAAATAATCTTAAGGAGTACTTCACTATATCACTTACTCTGCTTGACTGCTCCTTATCTTAAAGGGACTATCCCACCTCAACATTATATTTGAGTTGAGATAGCCATTTGTATGGTTAGGCATTGCAATTAAGTATTGTAGCAGTTAAAACAACCACAATGATCTAATCAAAAAGATATTCGTGTTTTATTTTGACATCTGTAAAAAATCAGGCCCATTGTATTTGAATAGGGACTCTGAACCGACGGCGTCGTCTCTCTTTACCCACTGGTAATGATAGTCGACTTGTTTTAAGGTCAGCCTTGGAATATTTTCGTCTTCCATTTCTCGATCCCGGGTGGTTCGCAATCTAAGCAATCTAGACACCGGGTGGTTCGCTTTTTCTGCGCAATAGATGTCGACAAAAAATTGTGCCGTATATTTGGCAGCACAAAGGATTTCCTTGTTATTAAAAATGACGTCACCAACCCAACTTTTCGCTTAAAACTAAAGTTGAATATCTGCCAAGATAATCTTTTTTTCGGAAAAAGTTCACAAACATGTTCAGCTGACCTCGCCTGACATGTAGACATACAATTAAGTGTGACTGGACAACTTTCACAGAGGTGGGACAGTCCCTTTAAGTGAAGCCATACAATACCAGTAAGACGCCGTAGTCGGCGATGAACGAGCTGAGCCGCGAACGAAATGTAATGGTGAAATTCACTCGATTGGCAAGTAGTTTCTGAGATACAAAAAAAGGTGATGGTGTGAGCACGTGCGGCCACGTGCAGAGGCACCCCACCCCTGACTTATGGGAAAGTGGCGGCTGAGAGGTCGCTAACCACACACACCAAATTAGAGCACAATCGGCTCAGCCGTCCTGAGATATAGGAATAATATGCACGTGCGCACGTGCAGTCACCCCTCCCTTGACTTGTGGGAAAGTGGCGGCTGAGGGGTCCCTAACCACACACCAAATTCGAACACAATCGGCTCAGCCGTTCCTGATATATAGAATAGGGTGTGCACGCGCGCACGTGCAGAGGCACCCCACCCCTGACTTGTGGAAAAGCGGCGACTGAGAGGTTCCTAACTACACACCAATTTAAACACAATCGGCTCAGCCGTTCCTGAGATATAGAATAGGGGTGTGCACGTTGCGCACGTGCAGAAGCACCCCACCCCTGACTTGTGGGAAACTGGCGGCTGAGATGTCCCTAACCACACGCCAATTTGAACATAATCGGCTCAGCCGTTGCAGAGTTTTTGCGAGAAAGCACTTGTCAACACCCCTCACGTGGCACGCTCCACGCGCAGTGGTAGTCACGCATATGAGTCAGCACCGGTCTCAAACATGGAAGGTTGGATGGGGCTGCTCAGCAAAGAAGTCCGCTTGTCAATCGGACGTGTGGTTGCAGAGATATGAGCTTCTCAAAAGCTTCGCCACGGGTCGGGCCGGGCCGGGCCGGGCCGGGCCGCTCATATTCAGATTGTTCCCATATACCACGGAAGGACGTGCGAGCGCTTCGCGCCCGCTCGTAATTAAATACACACATATACATGAAAACTGCAGTATATATAACCTAATAATAACCATATCAACATAATTTACACTGCATCAATAACATCAAATAATGACCAATTACAAAATACAATAGTTAACCCTCGCCCTACGGGAGCTTTTTCACCTTCGCCCTACGAGGGGCCTGACAGGCCCCCCTGTTAACTTCCCTAACCAAGCAACTTAGATCAATGCGGTAAGAACCAGCATGTTGCTGTCATGAGAGGAATCTAACAGTATGCGATTTTTAGGTTTCAGGTCAACGGGTGACCTTCCAGGTCAAGTGAATGACCTCGGATTTACCACGTCCAGAACAGCGATTTTGCTCTTCAGAAAACCTCAAAATTAGACATTTATAAATGCAAATAAAAAGGCATGTTCCTAGACCAGTTTTGGCTCAGAAATACAAAAAGGTATTATTTGTTCGTATCTTGTCAAAAAAAGTTTTAAAAAAAATAATAAGTTAGCCAGGCACGTAGCCAGGATTTCGTCCAGGGGGGGGGGGGCGGCGCCTCGAAGAGCCCCTTCCCGAGCGTTGAAAGGGCCCCTTCCAAGCGTTGAAAGGCCCCCCCCCCCAAACAAACAAAAAAAAAACATGAAAAGGCACGTTGCAAGGCTGGAAAATGCAGTATGGCAGGTATGGCATGGGCCATACCAATGTTTAGGATCTGAGTTAGCAAACTGCCACATCAACTTTGGACCAGCGACACAAATTTGAATCAGCTATACCAACTTGGAATATTTTTTAAGCTGCAAGACCTGGAACTCTTAAACAAATTGCGCCGCGGAGCGGCGCGAAAATTTGGATTATTATGCCCTGGGTTGCTTTCTCATCAATGCGTCGCATTGCGTATGGTGCGGACCTCTAAAATTGCTATATTGTGCGTTTAAAAGTGCGGGGAAAAGGTGCTAAAATGAACTATTTTGCCCAATAATATAGGAATGTAGCAACATAACACATACATGCGACGAGAAACTGACCGATTTATTTCCTAACCCGCATATAATTGAATTTGTAATGAAATAGCCCCGCGGAGCGGCGCGAAATGTTGAGTTGTATTCCCTGTACAACTGTATTCTTACTGTTGAAAGGCCCAAGGTCCCTTCAGATCGTCTAGGGGCCCCTCTGCCCATTTATACGCCCTTACGACCTGTTCAGGGACTCATCTGGTATCCGCGAAGCGAAAAGACATGATGTGGAGTGGGTGATTATATATATATATATAATATATATATATATATATATATATATATATATATATATATATATATATATATATATATATATATAATATCTATATCTATATCTATATCTATATCTATATCTATATCTATATCTATATCTATATCTATATCTATATCTATATCTATATCTATATCTATATCTATATCTATATCTATATCTATATCTATATCTATATCTATATCTATATCTATATCTATATCTATATCTATATCTATATCTATATCTATATCTATATCTATATCTATATCTATATCTATATCTATATCTATATCTATATCTATATCTATATCTATATCTATATCTATATCTATATCTATATCTATATCTATATCTATATCTATATCTATATCTATATCTATATCTATATCTATATCTATATCTATATCTATATCTATATCTATATCTATATCTATATCTATATCTATATCTATATCTATATCTATATCTATATCTATATCTATATCTACATCTACATC
>JAXIVJ010008176.1:0-56862 GCA_036785665.1 Chirona hameri
AGACAGACAGACAGACAGACAGACAGACAGACAGACAGACAGACAGACAGACAGACAGACAGACAGACAGACAGACAGACAGACAGACAGACAGACAGACAGACAGACAGACAGACAGACAGACAGACAGACAGACAGACAGACAGACAGACAGACAGACAGACAGACAGACAGACAGACAGACAGACAGACAGACAGACAGACAGACAGACAGACAGACAGACAGACAGACAGACAGACAGACAGACAGACAGACAGACAGACAGACAGACAGACAGACAGACAGACAGACAGACAGACAGACAGACAGACAGACAGACAGACAGACAGACAGACAGACAGACAGACAGACAGACAGACAGACAGACAGACAGACAGACAGACAGACAGACAGACAGACAGACAGACAGACAGACAGACAGACAGACAGACAGACAGACAGACAGACAGACAGACAGACAGACAGACAGACAGACAGACAGACAGACAGACAGACAGACAGACAGACAGACAGACAGACAGACAGACAGACAGACAGACAGACAGACAGACAGACAGACAGACAGACAGACAGACAGACAGACAGACAGACAGACAGACAGACAGACAGACAGACAGACAGACAGACAGACAGACAGACAGACAGACAGACAGACAGACAGACAGACAGACAGACAGACAGACAGACAGACAGACAGACAGACAGACAGACAGACAGACAGACAGACAGACAGACAGACAGACAGACAGACAGACAGACAGACAGACAGACAGACAGACAGACAGACAGACAGACAGACAGACAGACAGACAGACAGACAGACAGACAGACAGACAGACAGACAGACAGACAGACAGACAGACAGACAGACAGACAGACAGACAGACAGACAGACAGACAGACAGACAGACAGACAGACAGACAGACAGACAGACAGACAGACAGACAGACAGACAGACAGACAGACAGACAGACAGACAGACAGACAGACAGACAGACAGACAGACAGACAGACAGACAGACAGACAGACAGACAGACAGACAGACAGACAGACAGACAGACAGACAGACAGACAGACAGACAGACAGACAGACAGACAGACAGACAGACAGACAGACAGACAGACAGACAGACAGACAGACAGACAGACAGACAGACAGACAGACAGACAGACAGACAGACAGACAGACAGACAGACAGACAGACAGACAGACAGACAGACAGACAGACAGACAGACAGACAGACAGACAGACAGACAGACAGACAGACAGACAGACAGACAGACAGACAGACAGACAGACAGACAGACAGACAGACAGACAGACAGACAGACAGACAGACAGACAGACAGACAGACAGACAGACAGACAGACAGACAGACAGACAGACAGACAGACAGACAGACAGACAGACAGACAGACAGACAGACAGACAGACAGACAGACAGACAGACAGACAGACAGACAGACAGACAGACAGACAGACAGACAGACAGACAGACAGACAGACAGACAGACAGACAGACAGACAGACAGACAGACAGACAGACAGACAGACAGACAGACAGACAGACAGACAGACAGACAGACAGACAGACAGACAGACAGACAGACAGACAGACAGACAGACAGACAGACAGACAGACAGACAGACAGACAGACAGACAGACAGACAGACAGACAGACAGACAGACAGACAGACAGACAGACAGACAGACAGACAGACAGACAGACAGACAGACAGACAGACAGACAGACAGACAGACAGACAGACAGACAGACAGACAGACAGACAGACAGACAGACAGACAGACAGACAGACAGACAGACAGACAGACAGACAGACAGACAGACAGACAGACAGACAGACAGACAGACAGACAGACAGACAGACAGACAGACAGACAGACAGACAGACAGACAGACAGACAGACAGACAGACAGACAGACAGACAGACAGACAGACAGACAGACAGACAGACAGACAGACAGACAGACAGACAGACAGACAGACAGACAGACAGACAGACAGACAGACAGACAGACAGACAGACAGACAGACAGACAGACAGACAGACAGACAGACAGACAGACAGACAGACAGACAGACAGACAGACAGACAGACAGACAGACAGACAGACAGACAGACAGACAGACAGACAGACAGACAGACAGACAGACAGACAGACAGACAGACAGACAGACAGACAGACAGACAGACAGACAGACAGACAGACAGACAGACAGACAGACAGACAGACAGACAGACAGACAGACAGACAGACAGACAGACAGACAGACAGACAGACAGACAGACAGACAGACAGACAGACAGACAGACAGACAGACAGACAGACAGACAGACAGACAGACAGACAGACAGACAGACAGACAGACAGACAGACAGACAGACAGACAGACAGACAGACAGACAGACAGACAGACAGACAGACAGACAGACAGACAGACAGACAGACAGACAGACAGACAGACAGACAGACAGACAGACAGACAGACAGACAGACAGACAGACAGACAGACAGACAGACAGACAGACAGACAGACAGACAGACAGACAGACAGACAGACAGACAGACAGACAGACAGACAGACAGACAGACAGACAGACAGACAGACAGACAGACAGACAGACAGACAGACAGACAGACAGACAGACAGACAGACAGACAGACAGACAGACAGACAGACAGACAGACAGACAGACAGACAGACAGACAGACAGACAGACAGACAGACAGACAGACAGACAGACAGACAGACAGACAGACAGACAGACAGACAGACAGACAGACAGACAGACAGACAGACAGACAGACAGACAGACAGACAGACAGACAGACAGACAGACAGACAGACAGACAGACAGACAGACAGACAGACAGACAGACAGACAGACAGACAGACAGACAGACAGACAGACAGACAGACAGACAGACAGACAGACAGACAGACAGACAGACAGACAGACAGACAGACAGACAGACAGACAGACAGACAGACAGACAGACAGACAGACAGACAGACAGACAGACAGACAGACAGACAGACAGACAGACAGACAGACAGACAGACAGACAGACAGACAGACAGACAGACAGACAGACAGACAGACAGACAGACAGACAGACAGACAGACAGACAGACAGACAGACAGACAGACAGACAGACAGACAGACAGACAGACAGACAGACAGACAGACAGACAGACAGACAGACAGACAGACAGACAGACAGACAGACAGACAGACAGACAGACAGACAGACAGACAGACAGACAGACAGACAGACAGACAGACAGACAGACAGACAGACAGACAGACAGACAGACAGACAGACAGACAGACAGACAGACAGACAGACAGACAGACAGACAGACAGACAGACAGACAGACAGACAGACAGACAGACAGACAGACAGACAGACAGACAGACAGACAGACAGACAGACAGACAGACAGACAGACAGACAGACAGACAGACAGACAGACAGACAGACAGACAGACAGACAGACAGACAGACAGACAGACAGACAGACAGACAGACAGACAGACAGACAGACAGACAGACAGACAGACAGACAGACAGACAGACAGACAGACAGACAGACAGACAGACAGACAGACAGACAGACAGACAGACAGACAGACAGACAGACAGACAGACAGACAGACAGACAGACAGACAGACAGACAGACAGACAGACAGACAGACAGACAGACAGACAGACAGACAGACAGACAGACAGACAGACAGACAGACAGACAGACAGACAGACAGACAGACAGACAGACAGACAGACAGACAGACAGACAGACAGACAGACAGACAGACAGACAGACAGACAGACAGACAGACAGACAGACAGACAGACAGACAGACAGACAGACAGACAGACAGACAGACAGACAGACAGACAGACAGACAGACAGACAGACAGACAGACAGACAGACAGACAGACAGACAGACAGACAGACAGACAGACAGACAGACAGACAGACAGACAGACAGACAGACAGACAGACAGACAGACAGACAGACAGACAGACAGACAGACAGACAGACAGACAGACAGACAGACAGACAGACAGACAGACAGACAGACAGACAGACAGACAGACAGACAGACAGACAGACAGACAGACAGACAGACAGACAGACAGACAGACAGACAGACAGACAGACAGACAGACAGACAGACAGACAGACAGACAGACAGACAGACAGACAGACAGACAGACAGACAGACAGACAGACAGACAGACAGACAGACAGACAGACAGACAGACAGACAGACAGACAGACAGACAGACAGACAGACAGACAGACAGACAGACAGACAGACAGACAGACAGACAGACAGACAGACAGACAGACAGACAGACAGACAGACAGACAGACAGACAGACAGACAGACAGACAGACAGACAGACAGACAGACAGACAGACAGACAGACAGACAGACAGACAGACAGACAGACAGACAGACAGACAGACAGACAGACAGACAGACAGACAGACAGACAGACAGACAGACAGACAGACAGACAGACAGACAGACAGACAGACAGACAGACAGACAGACAGACAGACAGACAGACAGACAGACAGACAGACAGACAGACAGACAGACAGACAGACAGACAGACAGACAGACAGACAGACAGACAGACAGACAGACAGACAGACAGACAGACAGACAGACAGACAGACAGACAGACAGACAGACAGACAGACAGACAGACAGACAGACAGACAGACAGACAGACAGACAGACAGACAGACAGACAGACAGACAGACAGACAGACAGACAGACAGACAGACAGACAGACAGACAGACAGACAGACAGACAGACAGACAGACAGACAGACAGACAGACAGACAGACAGACAGACAGACAGACAGACAGACAGACAGACACACAACACACACCACACAACACACACACCCTGCACACACCTGCACACACCTGCACACACCTGCACACACCTGCACACACCTGCACACACCTGCACACACCTGCACACACCTGCACACACCTGCACACACCTGCACACACCTGCACACACCTGCACACACCTGCACACACCTGCACACACCTGCACACACCTGCACACACCTGCACACACCTGCACACACCTGCACACACCTGCACACACCTGCACACACCTGCACACACCTGCACACACCTGCACACACCTGCACACACCTGCACACACCTGCACACACCTGCACACACCTGCACACACCTGCACACACCTGCACACACCTGCACACACCTGCACACACCTGCACACACCTGCACACACCTGCACACACCTGCACACACCTGCACACACCTGCACACACCTGCACACACCTGCACACACCTGCACACACCTGCACACACCTGCACACACCTGCACACACCTGCACACACCTGCACACACCTGCACACACCTGCACACACCTGCACACACCTGCACACACCTGCACACACCTGCACACACCTGCACACACCTGCACACACCTGCACACACCTGCACACACCTGCACACACCTGCACACACCTGCACACACCTGCACACACCTGCACACACCTGCACACACCTGCACACACCTGCACACACCTGCACACACCTGCACACACCTGCACACACCTGCACACACCTGCACACACCTGCACACACCTGCACACACCTGCACACACCTGCACACACCTGCACACACCTGCACACACCTGCACACACCTGCACA
Source organism: Chirona hameri (assembly GCA_036785665.1). Lineage (NCBI taxonomy): Eukaryota > Metazoa > Arthropoda > Thecostraca > Balanomorpha > Balanidae > Chirona > Chirona hameri. Next base: position 5,762 of record JAXIVJ010008176.1, read on the forward strand.
CACCTGCACACACCTGCACACACCTGCACACACCTGCACACACCTGCACACACCTGCACACACCTGCACACACCTGCACACACCTGCACACACCTGCACACACCTGCACACACCTGCACACACCTGCACACACCTGCACACACCTGCACACACCTGCACACACCTGCACACACCTGCACACACCTGCACACACCTGCACACACCTGCACACACCTGCACACACCTGCACACACCTGCACACACCTGCACACACCTGCACACACCTGCACACACCTGCACACACCTGCACACACCTGCACACACCTGCACACACCTGCACACACCTGCACACACCTGCACACACCTGCACACACCTGCACACACCTGCACACACCTGCACACACCTGCACACACCTGCACACACCTGCACACACCTGCACACACCTGCACACACCTGCACACACCTGCACACACCTGCACACACCTGCACACACCTGCACACACCTGCACACACCTGCACACACCTGCACACACCTGCACACACCTGCACACACCTGCACACACCTGCACACACCTGCACACACCTGCACACACCTGCACACACCTGCACACACCTGCACACACCTGCACACACCTGCACACACCTGCACACACCTGCACACACCTGCACACACCTGCACACACCTGCACACACCTGCACACACCTGCACACACCTGCACACACCTGCACACACCTGCACACACCTGCACACACCTGCACACACCTGCACACACCTGCACACACCTGCACACACCTGCACACACCTGCACACACCTGCACACACCTGCACACACCTGCACACACCTGCACACACCTGCACACACCTGCACACACCTGCACACACCTGCACACACCTGCACACACCTGCACACACCTGCACACACCTGCACACACCTGCACACACCTGCACACACCTGCACACACCTGCACACACCTGCACACACCTGCACACACCTGCACACACCTGCACACACCTGCACACACCTGCACACACCTGCACACACCTGCACACACCTGCACACACCTGCACACACCTGCACACACCTGCACACACCTGCACACACCTGCACACACCTGCACACACCTGCACACACCTGCACACACCTGCACACACCTGCACACACCTGCACACACCTGCACACACCTGCACACACCTGCACACACCTGCACACACCTGCACACACCTGCACACACCTGCACACACCTGCACACACCTGCACACACCTGCACACACCTGCACACACCTGCACACACCTGCACACACCTGCACACACCTGCACACACCTGCACACACCTGCACACACCTGCACACACCTGCACACACCTGCACACACCTGCACACACCTGCACACACCTGCACACACCTGCACACACCTGCACACACCTGCACACACCTGCACACACCTGCACACACCTGCACACACCTGCACACACCTGCACACACCTGCACACACCTGCACACACCTGCACACACCTGCACACACCTGCACACACCTGCACACACCTGCACACACCTGCACACACCTGCACACACCTGCACACACCTGCACACACCTGCACACACCTGCACACACCTGCACACACCTGCACACACCTGCACACACCTGCACACACCTGCACACACCTGCACACACCTGCACACACCTGCACACACCTGCACACACCTGCACACACCTGCACACACCTGCACACACCTGCACACACCTGCACACACCTGCACACACCTGCACACACCTGCACACACCTGCACACACCTGCACACACCTGCACACACCTGCACACACCTGCACACACCTGCACACACCTGCACACACCTGCACACACCTGCACACACCTGCACACACCTGCACACACCTGCACACACCTGCACACACCTGCACACACCTGCACACACCTGCACACACCTGCACACACCTGCACACACCTGCACACACCTGCACACACCTGCACACACCTGCACACACCTGCACACACCTGCACACACCTGCACACACCTGCACACACCTGCACACACCTGCACACACCTGCACACACCTGCACACACCTGCACACACCTGCACACACCTGCACACACCTGCACACACCTGCAGGCACACATACACACGCACACATACACACGCACACATACACACGCACACCACATACACATACACACGCACACGCACATACACATACACATACACATACACATACACATACACATACACATACACATACACATACACATACACATACACATACACATACACATACACATACACATACACATACACATACACATACACATACACATACACATACACATACACATACACATACACATACACATACACATACACCACACACACCTACACATACACCTACACACACCTACACACACCTACACACACCTACACACACCTACACACACCTACACACACCTACACACACCTACACACACCTACACACACCTACACACACACTTTTTGCGGGGAAAGTTCACAATTTATCGTAAAAAATTGACTTGCAGTCCAGTCAAAATCCAGCTATCCACAGTCAAAAACGGAAAATTTCGCGGCATGACACAAGTTTCGCAATTGCTTATACAAATTTAGAAAAGGGGAAAATGAATTCCATTAAGTGTCTGGCAGAGGCTCTCCTTGGCGGCAATTGCTTGCCCCAGGGCCCACTCCCTTCATAAAATATTAACTTTCAAGCGGTCTTAACATGTGGGTGTAAACTAAACATGTATGTTTAGCTAGTCTGCCGAGTTTCGAAAAAGGTGGCGCGAACGCAAAGACGCGGACATCGACACCCGGAAGCTGCTCCAGCGGTGCTGAACTTGCTAGACCGAAGAGCTAATAGTGGGGACCAGGCCAGGACCATCTCCCCAAGCCATCTCCCCCCAGGCTCCTCCAGATCCACAGGGACCATTTATGCACGGAAAAGTCGTTCTACTTCTGCCTCTTGCTGCTTTCAAACCATTTGCAGTTACCTCACCAGTTGTTTGTTACAGTTCGGTACATATGTATACAGTTATTATTATCATATCTACTGCCACCGGTCATCTGACCAGTCATCTGAGCGCTGACTGCCACCGGTCATCTGACCAGTCATCTGAGCGCTGACTGACACTGGTCATCTGACCAGTCATCTGAGCGCTGACTACCACTGGTCATCTGACCAGTCATCTGAGCGCTGACTGCCACTGGTCATCTGACCAGTCATCTGAGCGATGACTACCACTGGTCATCTGACCAGTCATCTGAGCGCTGACTGCCACTGGTCATCTGACCAGTCATCTGAGCGTTGACTGTCACTGGTCATCTGACCAGTCATCTGAGCGCTGACTGCCACTGGTCATCTGACCAGTCATCTGAGCGCTGACTGCCACCGGTCATCTGACCTGTCATCTGAGCGCTGACTGCCACCGGTCATCTGACCAGTCATCTGAGCGCTGACTGCCACTGGTCATCTGACCAGTCATCTGAGCGCTGACTGCCACCGGTCATCTGGCCAGTCATCTGAGCGCTGGCTGCCACTGGTCATCTGACCAGTCATCTTTTTTCTTTTCTTTTCTTTTTATAAATTTAGTCCGAATGTTTTGTGTGGAGGGATTTCCGAGGTTAGGACCCACGCTAAGCAGAGCTTGTTGCGCAGGTCCTGACCTCACCACCCGATCGCGCAATTCCTGTTGGCCGGCAGATTTTAGAGACGAAAGTTGTACGTGCCCGACATACCTGGACACGGTCCGCCCCCGCTCACTGACGTCACCTGACCTTGAGTGCGACCGCTGCCACCGGCCGCAGGCCATCCCAGTCAGGGGCAAATAGCGAGCGCCGAAGCGACTCGGAACCCGGGCTGCCACTACCGGAATAGGTCAGAAGTCCAGCGCTCTCCCACTGAGCTACCGGGGCGGACAAAAACAAAAACAAACAAAAAAAACGCAAATCTGAGCGCTGACTGCCACCGGTCATCTGACCAGTCATCTGAGCGTTGACTGCCACCGGTCATCTGACCAGTCATCTGAGCGCTGACTACCACCGGTCATCTGACCAGTCATCTGAGCTCTGACTGCCACCGGTCATCGTTATGTACTATCCGAGGCTAATAGTATATGAACAACTACCTTCATTTTAATGTTTTTCATCATACCGAGATGTGCAACCAGGAAAAGGGGTTACCTGAGGATTGGCTCCACTCACGGCCTTGTTCCAATATTACAATTTCGTTTTCCACGATCTACAATTAAAATTTTCACGCCGCTTCGCGGCGTCACATCGGTGGCCATCGTCATAACGAAGCCATCGTCATCGTATTCGGTTCGTCGTGACGCTGAATTTAATGAATAACATTTTTAGCTTCTTCGCTGCGGACCGAGCCGCTCATTTTCCGCTCATTTGCCGCTCCCGGGCTGCAGGAAGCGTAAAGCCGTAGGGGTGGTCAAAATCCAACTTTTTTCTCCGGCCATCTGCTGTCATGTCTAATATGGATATTTATTGTCTAAAGATCGGAAACGCAAAAAATCAGCTCATTTCAGTAAGATCTTCTACCCGCGCACTCGCATCAAAGGTCGGCCTTTATCGGCGTATTCACACACGTTAATGTGTGTGAATATAAGAAATAAGGAGCCATTGACTGGGGGTGGGAGCGTTTAACGCCCCTCCCCCCCTGATGAATTTTGGTAATAGCTAAACAACTAATGGCGCGATCAACGTGAAACTGCGGGTACCTTCTTCTACATCAATTTTACGTCATCTGTGAAAAAATATAGCAATGTTGTCGAAAACAAATCGAGTTATAGCGAATTTAGTGACGTCCCTACACACGAGTTTTACACACACACACAAAATCAGCTAAACTTTAACAGACCGTACAAATGCCATATTGTAAACAGAATGCAATCAAAAAACGTCAAAGGATAGCAAATAGCAGGGGCATGGCTATCTCAAATTGTTAAATATTTTGGTTTTTGACCCCAAAATTAAAAATAAAGTTTAAAAAATAAAATGCCCACAAAATCAAATTTTTCAAAGATAAAGCGGAGTATATGTCAGAGAACTACATATGGGCAACTACCATACCAAATTGTAAGATGATATCACTATTTTTGACTGACTTATGGTATATAAAGTTTGGGTAGCTCATGATGTCATATTTTGAAATTACGTTTTTGGGCTTTTATTAACCAGATACTGACAAATAAAGGCCAGCACTGTATTTCTGAGACAAAACTGATCTAGAAATATGCCTTTTGCATTTATATGTATCCATTTCAAATTTTGACCTTCAGTGGCCTGCACTTGACCTGACCTTGACACTAACTTCACGTAAATGAAGTCAGGTGGTAAAATGACTTATCACTATCGAATTATACGTGGAAAATAACCCATACAACAATGTCCCTCTCCTGGAGGGAAACTGAGGTCGGCGTGAGGGGCCCTCGGTAGGTCTTAGGGGCCTTGTTCGGCCTGAGGGAAATTCAGTCATTTCTTTCAAGTGTAAAGAAATGTCGTTCAAACATAGACAAAATCAAATGATGGTTATTTGTCTTCAAATATGCTAAATTTTGGCATTTTATATGTTCTTTTGTGGAAGATCTTAATCTCCATTAAATTTTGACTGGATAAAGATAAAAAGGTAAAATGGAAACCATTTTGTTATTTTCGTCAAGACGCGTTGAATGATATGCATTATGACCTCTTTCTAACATTTGGTGACTTTCACCTAAGGTCAATGTCAAGGTTCAAGGCAGGGGCGGCGCCACGGATTTTTGCCAGGGGTGGCAAAATTGATTGAGTAGGTACGCATGTATCCTTCTACTGGGAAAAGTGTCACGGAAGTATAAAATACATATAGACCTCGCGCCATACAAGATTAACCCTCGCCCTACGGGGGGCCTGACAGCCCCCCCCCCCCCCCCTTAGGTTTGTCTTGAATAACTTTTTACACGTGCGGTGCATCTTGCTGAAATTTTCGGTAGCTGAGTTTACAACAATTATACGTATGCTGTAAAAATTTAATTGAAATTTGTTAAGTAGTTTGGGAGATAATCATGTTTTGATTATGTCATGTTGGTAAAAAAATGAGAAATATTGGGAAAATCGTAGAAAACAGAGTTTTAAAGAAAGTTGCCAACGCAATTGACCAAAGATACAAAATGGCATTCTCTTTAAATTGGAAATCTCGGATTTTCAAAATTTGTGGTTTTTGACCCCTAAAATAATTTTACAAAAAGTGTTTTTTTAATCCCCACAAAATCAAAATTTTCAAAGATGTTAAAAAACGGAGTATATGTGAGAGAGCTGAGTATGGACAATACCCATACCAAATTTCAAAGCAATATCTTCATTTTTGACTGAGTGATGGCTCCCTAAGTGTAAGAAACTGATGACGTCATTTTTTAAATAACTTTTTATGACTTTTTTTGACAAGATACGAACAAATAATTACCTTTTCTGTATTTATGAGCCAAAAATGGTCTAGGAGTATGCCTTTTTGTTTACATTTATCAATTTATAATTGTGAGGTTTTCTGAAGAGCAAAATCGCTGTTCTGGACGTGGTAAATCCGAGGTCATTCACTTGACCTGGAAGGTCACCCGTTTACCTGAAACCTAAAAATCGCATACTGTTAGATTCCTCTCATGACAGGCAACATTCTGGTTCTTAATGCATTGCTCTAAGTTGCTTGGTTTGGAAGTTAGGGGCCTGTCAGTCCCCCCCCCCCCCCGTAGGGCGAAGGTGAAAAGGCTCCCGTAGGGCGAGGGTTAAAGCCCAACACATTTCGTCCTATTTTTGTGTTATTAATTAGCTGATATATATTTGTGCAAGTTCTTCAAATATTTTAGCATATTATTTTGATACCGGAACTATAAATTATTGCTAGCACCCCACTATGTAGTATGTATCGCATTTTTCAGATGGTAGACGATTTACAATGAGCAAATGATAGCTTCAGTAAGTAAGCGTCATGGAACTTAGAACGTTGAACAGGAATTAGGAGAAGAAACGAATATGCAAGGCAAAGTTTTAATGTTGCGGTGGGTAGAGGTGAAATACCGAATAAAGTCGAAGTATTTCGTAATTTTTGTTACAATTTCGTAATTGATATGAACATGCAAGTTTATTAACACGCGCACTGCCAGTTTTTCGTTGATTTCCGCCCCCTCCGGTTTTTAATTAATAGCGGGGAACACAGCAGCGCGCAGCGCTACCAAATTTGGCACATCTGCTTTGGCATCAATTACCCACATGGTGTGAAATTGTAGACATCAGGTCAACTCAGGTCAGGTCACCAGGTTAAGTCAAGTGACCCCACCTCCAAAAACGTTTGCGGTCGTGCCACCGGCACCGCTAAAGTAATTGACAAAATGGTTTGAAACTCACAGGATGTATGTAATCAGGTGATAAGTACCTACAATTCATCTATCTGGTTTTGTTTATATCGGTGACCTAAGGTCAGGTCGATTTCGTGTAATGGGGACATTATATGGCAATGGGGAAAAGGAAAACACGTATAAATCCATAGGAAATGGCTAGATTTGACCAGTTTTCACCAGATCCACCACTTCTGTGCCAAATCCAAAGCTCTATGTCTAATTTCTGTTCTTTGACCTCTACGGGGTCAACTCAGGTGACCCCCAGGTCACGTATGTTTTTTTCTTAAATAACTACCGAATCAGGGTAGAGGAATGGAATTTTCACAATTGTATTTGGATTGTGGAGACGAATCAAATGATGTAAGAATTGACCTTTTTCTGACCTTTTCCTGACCTGACTTCAGGTCAGGTCAATTTTTGGATATGACTTAACTAGGTCACCCAAAATTGCATTCAATGCGTCTCGACGAGACAAATGCAATGGGGAAATCTGTTTTACTCTATCATACTTTTGTCAAAAGTTATTCCTTAAAAACAATTAGGCGATTTTTAGAATGTTCCATATTCAATGGCTTCTGCTGACCTAAATATTGACCTTAGGTCAATTTTGATGAGACATGTCACCTGCCTCTGTCTTTGTTCTGTCGTTATCGATATATAGACGGTTTTGTTAGAGGGAATGTTTCACCTTTCTGAAAGTTGTCAAATATACGCTGGTTGTAGTCGAAAATATGAAGTAAGTGCTGCTGAAAACGGGTGTGTATCTAAATGCCCCAAGATTGATAAAGGCCAGAGCTTGTATTGGCCAATATTCATAAAGGCCCTGAGTTTAAAAGGCCCCAGGAATCATATTGGCCAGAGGTTGAAAAGGCCAATTGGACCAAAAATGCCCAGATAGGGAGAATGCATACAGGCCAGAGCTTGTATTGGCCACAGGTTGAAAAGTCCCGAGTTTGTATTGGTCAGAGCTGGTATTGGCCAGAGCTTGAAAGAGCCAGAGCTCGTATTGGCCAGAGGTTGAAAGGCCCAGAGCTCGTATTGGCCAGAGCTTGAATGGGCCAGAGCTCGTATTGGCCAGAGGTTGAAATGGCAAGAGCTTGTATTGACCAGAGGTTGAAAAGTCCAGAGATTGTATTGGCCAGAGCTTGAAAGGGACAGCTCAAATTGGCCAGAGGTTGAAAGGGCCAGCTCCCCAGTCGCGGTTGGCTAAGGAGGAGTCGGGAAGAATACCAGAACACCACAAATTCACTGTACGAGTTTTGCACCCATTGCCGATTATTTTAGCACATCTCGGCGACCATACCTCTTGCAACACAGATTCACGTTCACTCGCACTGTACTGCAGACGAGAGCTGTCAATGGTAATGAATACAAAAAGAGGCGGCCGTGACCTGGCACTGCCACGCGCGGAGCGTTGACCAGAAGATCCGTCTCCCTTCCCGACTCCTTAGCCAACCACGGCTGGGCCGCTGGCCCTTTCAACCTCTGGCCAATACGAGCTCTGGCCCTTTCAACCTCTGGCCAATACGAGCTCTGGCCAATACAAGCTCGGGACTTTTCAACCTCTGGCCAATACAAGCTTTGGCCTGTATGAATTCTCCCTGTCTGGGCATGTTTGGCCCAATTGGCCTTTTCAACCTCTGGCCAATATGATTCCTGGGGCCTTTTAAACTCAGGGCCTTTATGAATATTGGCCAATACAAACTCTGGCCTGTATGATTTCTTGGGGCGTTTTGAATGTCCCCGCTGAAAACGATAGTGATATTTTTTCTCTCGAAAGGTCACTTAACTTTATACAAATAAAGTGTTTTTATTTGGGATGATAACGTCATTATTGAGCTATAGACCGCCGCTGATTGGCTGGCAAAGTGGGATTAGCTGAAAAAGTCGATGTCAGCCAATCAGCGGCGGCACTAGCCTAGACCGCATTTTGCAAACTATAAATTGAATTGTTTAAAAACTGCTAAGTTTTTGGGAAAATGACCTTAGTATTTTTGACATTTCAATAACGGCCAAAGATAATGTCTATCTCAGTTCAAAACCAATACAAAGGTGAAACATTCCCTTTAAGAACACCCATATATAGCCGAAATGTGACCTTTGATGATGACCTCTCTGGCGATCTCAATATTGACTTGACCTAAAAAATGAACGATATACTTTCGATAGAGCTTCTCTCGAGTTATCCAACGCCGTGTTCTGCTTATCGCTACGCCGTGTGGTTTTCGAGATTTTAGGGGGGGGGGGCTATTCCCCCACCGGCAGTTTGTGGTTGGCGCGAACACGGGCATTGCACGGGTTGACATTTTTTGTTTATATTACGCGTCTGTCCTGCCCTGCTTCTCCCCTGCCCTGCCCTGCCCTGCCCTGCCCCACCACCTGCCTTGCCCTGTCCTGTCATGCCCTGTCATGCCCTGTCATGCCCTGTCATGCCCTGTCATGCCCTGTCATGCCCTGTCATGCCCTGTCATGCCCTGGCATGCCATGTCATGCCCTGTCATGCCCTGTCATGCCCTGTCATGCCCTGGCATGCCCTGGCATGCCCTGGCATGCCCTGACATGCCCTGGCATGCCCTGGCATGCCCTGGCATGCCCTGGCATGCCCTGGCATGCCCTGGCATGCCCTGGTATGCCCTGGCATGCCCTGCCCTGCCCTGCCCTGCCCTGCCCTGCCCTGTCCTGCCCTGCCCTGCCCTGCCCTGCCCTGCCCTGCCCTGCCCTGCCCTGTCATGCCCTGTCATGCCCTGTCGTGCCCTGTCATGCCCTGTCATACCCTGCCCTGCCCTGCCCTGCCCTGCCCTGCCCTGCCCTGCCCTGCCCTGCCCTGCCCTGCCCTGCCCTGCCCTGCCCTGCCCTGCCCTGCCCTGCCCTGCCCTGCCCTGCCCTGCCCTGCCCTGCCCTGCCCTGCCCTGCCCTGCCCTGCCCTGCCCTGCCCTGCCCTGCCCTGCCCTGCCCTGCCCTGCCCTGCCCTGCCCTGCCCTGCCCTGCCCTGCCCTGCCCTGCCCTGCCCTGCCATGTCCATCATCATCGTGACCATCACCATTACCACCACCGTAATGTCCATCATCATCGTGACCATCACCATTACCACCACCGTAATGTGCATCATCATCGTGACCATCACCATCACCATCACCGTAATGTCCATCATCATCGTGACCATTACCACCACCGTAATGTGCATCATCATCGTGACCATCACCATCACCATCACCGTAATGTCCATCATCATCGTGACCAGCACCATTACCACCACCGTAATGTCCATCATCATCGTGACCATCACCATTACCACCGCCGTAATGTCCATCATCATCGTGACCATCACCATCACCACCACCGTAATGTCCATCATCATCGTGACCAGCACCATCACCACCACCGTAATGTCCATCATCATCGTGACCATCACCATCACCACCACCGTAATGTACATCATCATCGTGACCAGCACCATTACCACCACCGTAATGTCCATCATCATCGTGACCATCACCATTACCACCGCCGTAATGTCCATCATCATCGTGACCAGCACCATTACCACCACCGTAATGTCCATCATCATCGTGACCAGCACCATTACCACCACCGTAATGTCCATCATCATCGTCACCAGCACCATCACCACCACCGTAATGTCCATCATCATCGTGACCAGCACCATCACCACCACCGTAATGTCCATCATCATCGTGACCAGCACCATCACCACCACCGTAATGTCTATCATCATCGTGACCATCACCATCACCACCACCGTAATGTCCATCACCATCGTGACCAGCACCATCACCACCACCGTAATGTCCATCATCATCGTGACCATTACCACCACCGTAATGTCCATCATCATCGTGACCAGCACCATTACCACCACCGTAATGTCCATCATCATCGTGACCAGCACCATCACCACCACCGTAATGTCCATCATCATCGTGACCATCACCATCACCACCACCGTAATGTCTATCATCATCGTGACCATCACCATCACCACCACCGTAATGTCCATCATCATCGTGACCAGCACCATCACCGTAATGTCCATCACCATCGTGACCAGCACCATTACCACCACCTTAATGTCCATCATCATCGTGACCAGCACCATCACCACCACCGTAATGTCCATCATCGTGACCATCACCACCACCGTAATGTCCATTATCATCGTGACCATCACCATTACCACCACCGTAATGTCCATCATCATCGTGACCAGCACCATCACCACCACCGTAATGTCCATCATCATCGTGACCAGCACCATCACCACCACCGTAATGTCCATCATCATCGTCACCAGCACCATTAACATCACCGTAATGTCCATCATCATCGTCACCATCACCATCACCGTAATGTCCATCATCATCGTGACCAGCACCATCACCGTAATTCCATCACCATCGTGACCAGCACCATTACCACCACCTTAATGTCCATCATCATCGTGACCAGCACCATCACCACCGCCGTAATGTCCATCATCATCGTCACCAGCACCATTACCATCACCGTAATGTCCATCATCATCGTCACCATCACCATCACCGTAATGTCCATCATCATCGTGACCAGCACCATCACCACCACCGTAATATCCATCATCATCGTCACCAGCACCATTACCACCACCGTAATGTCCATCATCATCGTGACCATCACCATCACCACCACCGTAATGTCCATCATCATCGTGACCATCACCATTACCACCACCGTAATGTCCATCATCATCGTGACCATCACCATTACCACCACCGTAATGTCCATCATCATCGTGACCAGCACCATCACCACCACCGTAATGTCCATCATCATCGTGACCAGCACCATCACCACCACCGTAATGTCCATCATCATCGTGACCATCACCATTACCACCACCGTAATGTCCATCATCATCGTGACCATCACCATCACCACCACCGTAATGTCTATCATCATCGTGACCATCACCATCACCACCACCGTAATGTCCATCATCATCGTGACCAGCACCATCACCGTAATGTCCATCACCATCGTGACCAGCACCATTACCACCACCTTAATGTCCATCATCATCGTGACCAGCACCATCACCACCACCGTAATGTCCATCATCGTGACCATCACCACCACCGTAATGTCCATTATCATCGTGACCATCACCATCACCACCACCGTAATGTCCATCATCATCGTGACCAGCACCATCACCAGCGATTTTAAGTTTCGGCCACCTGCAAGATTTGCCTGGTATTCGCAAGAAGTGATTTTCGTGCCTCTTTCTTCCGTGTTTAATATTGGTTTCCTCATTTAGTATTTTCAATATTTGGCCATGGGCCTCGCCCGTCGAAACTCCTCTCTACTCTCTACCGTTTCTGGAGGAGGCTACCACCGCCGTCTCCACCAATTGCAAGGCTGCGCACTCCCCTACCGTCTCAAGTCTACCGTCGGCGTCGACAGCAGCCCGCGCGCTGGACAGGGGAACTCTGTCCACATGGCCGACCCTCCTACCGCCATCAATCACTCTCCACCTGGCGCTCACCCGGGCAGTGGCGGCGTAAGGCGGCACCGCAGGGGGAGAAGAGCCGGCCATCGCGTCCAGGCACGTCGTCGTCACGCCATCGATGAGGAACATCAACGACGCCTGAACCAAGGCCGTGCTCTGATCCCCCTCACAGGCCCTGAATCCGCCTCTGGAACAGGGATCATGATATCCAGTCGCCGGATCACGCCCATGGGACGAGAACCGTCGGCTGAACCCGGCACTGGGGCACAGCCGCCCTGTCGTGTAGATTGCCAAACGCTCCCGCGCTGTCTGCTACGGCCGCCTCGGCTACCTCAACGCAACCAACCAGACCAAACAGCTATTCAAAGCCCGCTCAACATCTGTCACCTAAACATACGTTCACTCACTGCCAGACTTGAGGAAGTGAATGAACTATTAATCTCCCACAAACTCGACATATTGTGTCTGTCGGAAACATTCCTGACCGCAGAAGTGCGCACAGATTTTCTCGTTTTTCCGGGTTATAGAATTTACCGCTCCGATAGACGCCAACCTCGACGAGGAAAAGAGAAAGTGCGAGGTGGCGGCGTCGCCATCATCTGCCGTGAGTGTCTATCAGCAGAAAAACTATCAATAGTGAACTCTGAACCGACAGTGGACGCCCTCTGGCTCTCAGTGACACGCCGCGGCCGAAAAGTGGTAGTGGGCGCCATCTACAGGCCACCAGACAGCGCCACCAGCGGATTCATCGAAACACTCCGAGACCAGCTCCAAGATACCATGACGCGAGGCACTCCAGTCTTTCTGCTCGGCGACACAAATCTAGATGTCTCGACACCAAATTCACCAAACATTCGAAAATATCTTCAACTCTTATCTGACCTCAACCTACACCAACTCGTCAGTGAACCGACGCACCTTTTACCGAGACCAACAATTTTAGACCATATTATCACTAATCAGTCCGATCTACACTCCTCATCCCGCGTACTCCCTGACTCACTCAGTGACCACCAGCCTGTTACCCTTTCCGTATCACTCCCAAGAATCCGCACCGTGCCCGAAGTCCGCCACATCAGACGCTGGGATCGGACAGACTGGGACAGCGTCAGTCTCGACCTCCTGCTATCCGATTGGGGTCCATTGTACGCGGCCGGCGGCGTAGACGACAAGGTAGGAGAGTTTATGCGGATATGGAACGGAGTCATCGATCGCCACTGCCCCTTGGTACAGGTGCGATCAAGTCGAAAACGAGGCTGTCCATGGTTAACACAAGATTCGGAGCTCCGCGACCTCATGGCACAGCGGGACGTGGCGAGAAAAAAATGGAGAAAACACCTCACGGATGAAAATCACGCAATCTACAGGAGGCTGCACAACAGGGTCCGCAGTCGGCTAGTACGTGCCCGCAGGGACTTTCTGTGCAGCCAACTTACCAACAATGACTATCGTAGCCTTTGGTCTAGGTTCAATCAATTTGCAAAATGTGCTGATGCGGGGAGCGCGAACGCGGATATTAAAATCAGGGGTGAGCTAGCCGACCAGTTTAATGAGTATTTTGCAAGTGTCGGTTCCAACATCGCAAATGACCTGCAATCAAGTGTTCATTCTGACCAGTCTGAGCCGCGTCCTCCGACTGTTTGCACGTCTCGTTTTCAACTTCAGCCTGCCACTCTTCCCGAACTTTCAAAAGCAGTGAGTCAAATGAGTGATACCAGATCTGTTGGTCTTGATGAGGTTCCAATACTGGCGGTGCGGCGCTGTTTCGATGTTATTGGTCCCCCCCTTGCTACATGTGATAAATATCTCCCTCATTAGTGGAGTTTTCCCTTCGAAGTGGAAAACGGCTTGCGTGGTCCCATTGCACAAGGCAGGAGATCGCAGTGTAGCTAGTAATTACCGTCCAATATCTCTTCTGTCGATCCTGTCAAAAATAGCCGAACGCATTGTCTGTACGCAACTTAGCCATTATATGCGAGTCAACCACATTCTTAGCGACAGCCAGTACGCTTATCGACGTGGCCACTCCCCGGAGGACGCTATCCTCGACGCTGTCTCATGGGTCAATTCTAAGATCGACAACGGAATGCTAGCTTCAATTATGGCAATTGACCTGAGCAAGGCCTTCGACAGCGTAGACCATAGCCTCCTCCTGCAAAAATTAGAATGGTATGGTATATCATTTCACTGGTTCGCCAGCTACCTTAGAGGACGCGAGCAGATGGTTCGTGGCGGCTCAGTGGTCCGTCCAGTGAATCATGGTGTCCCGCAGGGGTCTATCATCGGCCCTATTCTCTTCAGTCTATTTGTAAATGATATTGCGGGTTTTCTCGCTCATGGTCGACTACTATGTTATGCTGACGATACGCAGCTGCTCGATTGCTCGCCATCTGACAGTGACAGTCTGTCACAGCTAAAAATCCGCCTGGAAGAATCAGCAACATCAGTGCAACAATGGTTCAAAAATAACTCTCTGAAAATGAACGCAACAAAAACCGATTTCATCATTCTTGGAACCAAACAAAGGGTGGAAAAAGCGTCGAACTTCCAGTTTGATCTGTCTGGCACCACACTTCAGTCATCACATGCCATAAAAATATTAGGAGTCACCATTGACCAGACCCTGTCCTGGGACCAGCAAATCTCTACCGTGGTGCGTCGATGCTATAGCATCCTCATCTCCCTGAACAGATTTCGGCGTCACTTCACACCAAGAGCTCTCATCACAATCATTCAAGCCCATGTATTCTCTCAAATAATTTATTGCCTTCCCGTTTGGGGTGGAGCAGCTGACTATCAATTGAATCGGATTCAAAAGGTGATTAACTTCGCAGCTCGAGTGGTCACCGGTGCAAGGCGCCGGGATCACATTACTCCAACGCTGAACGCACTGCACTGGAACCGGATCGGCGAACTAATCGAGCACCGTGACTGTATCAAGGTGTATCGAGCCCTCACAGACCAAAATACCCCATCCGCAGTAAGAGCAATGTTCACCCCCCGATCAGATGTTGCCATGCGGGACACCAGGCTGACGGACACGGCGCAACTCCACCTGCCGAGGGTACGGCTGACCGGCACTCAGCGCTCATTTGTGTACAGAGCAGCGGTCGCATGGAACACTCTTCCAACAGAGACCATGAATGCCCAAACTCTGGGGAGCTTCAAAGTGGCACTACGAAAACGAAAGCCTCATCAGTAAACTGTCATCTGTATAGCACTATGAAATGGATGTATCTTCCTGTATATTATAGGGTATTGTGCTATGTGTGAACCTATGTATATGCTGCCTAACCTATGTAGAAGCTGTCAAACCGATGTCCCGAAAAACTATGTTCGCATGGATGGACTGGTTAATACAATACAATACACCACCGTAATGTCCATCATCATCGTCACCATCACCATCACCACCACCGTAATGTCCATCATCATCGTGACCAGTACCATTACCACCACCGTAATGTCCATCATCATCGTCACTGTTATTATCACTAACATCATTTTCATCGACATCACGATCGCCATCATCACCGTCATCATCGTCGCCCTCGCCATCAGCGTCGGCCCGATCCATGCCCTGAACACCTGCTCCGTCGTCAGATTATCAGCAAGGACGACCACCAGTGGTGGCAGGCGCGGCGCGAGGGCTCCGCCTCGCCGGCCGGCCTCATCCCCTCACCCGAGCTACAGGAGTACCGCTCCGCCTGCTCCGCCATGGACAAGTCCAAGCGCGAACAAGGTACAGTATATGTTAGGCGGCGGCGGCGGCGGCGCGGTGTCGGGCGGGAGAACTGAGGTGCCCGGCTGCGCCCGAGACGTCACGGTGAGATCAGTGGTGCAGTGAGTGGTGACGTCACGGTGAGATCCGTGGTGCAGTGAGTGGTGACAGTGCCGGGTGATGTGTCTACGCCGCTGAATGAAGTAAGTTCAGTAGAATGCGATTTGTGCGAGCATGGTATGTAGCAGAACTGGTTTATCAGACGCTCTCTGGCGTTGTCACGCGTGGGATGTCTTGACTCGCAGTAAGGTGCACAACATGTGAGTCTGAACGGCCGACGGCAGACGGGTCCGGAAATGTGACCGCCGCGAAGTGTGGTCAGTAAATAAGGTTCGTAAATGTACTTAGCATGTGATACAGTCGCAATATCTTTATAGTGAAGTATTTAGGTGCCATATTGAAAGGTATTTTAATAGATTCATTCACATGCAAACTAACACAACATATTGACAGTTATCACTCCAGTTTAGCACATGAGTGAGATGGGACCGGGAGGTGCTTATATACTATTGTTTCCGCAGAACTGCAAGGCTTCAATTCCACACTTTTTAAATGGAAGGAAGGAAGGAAGGAGAGCGAACTACATTTCCTCTGAGAAGCGTATAAACTCTTCTGAGCATGGGCGGCGGGGGGACGGGGGACGCCCCCCCCCCCCCCCCAAACATTTTCGGATTTAACATTAAGCCTATGGGCGTTCCATGGAAAGAATCGACTTCAAAGTGCCTCCGTGCCCCCAACTTTGGGAGTGTGGCGCCGCCCTTGCTTCTGAGTGTGGTTATGTATCCATTATTAAAGCGTGTGACCCTACTGACGCGTTATTCTGTATTCCAGTTAATTGCTCAATATTTGGCAAGAAAAAGAAGCAATTCAAAGACAAGTACCTGGCAAAGCACAACGCAATCTTTGATCAGCTGGATCTCGTCACCTACGAGGAGGTGGTCCGCCTGAGCTGTGAGTGAGCTACCCAGAACACGACTCTGTGTATCTGACGCTCTAAACCCACCCACTATCCAGAACACGACTCTGTATATCTGACGCTCTAAACCCACCCACTATCCAGAAGACGACTCTGTATCTGACGCTCTAAACCCACACACTATCCATGAGACGACTCTGTATAAAACGCTCTAAACCCACCCACTACCCAGAACACGACTCTGTATCTGACGCTCTAAACCCACCCACTATCCAGAACACGACTCTGTGTATCTGACGCTCTAAACCCACCCACTATCCAGAAGTCGACTCTGTATCTGACGCTCTAAACCCACCCACTATCCAGAAGACGACTCTGTGTATCTGACGCTCTAAACCCACCCACTATCCAGAAGTCGACTCTGTATATGACGCTCTAAACCCACCCACTATCCAGAAGACGACTCTGTATCTGACGCTCTAAACCCACCCACTATCCAGAAGTCGACTCTGTATATGACGCTCTAAACCCACCCACTATCCAGAAGACGACTCTGTATCTGACGCTCTAAACCCACCCACTATCCAGAAGTCGACTCTGTATATGACGCTCTAAACCCACCCACTATCCAGAAGACGACTCTGTATCTGACGCTCTAAACCCACCCACTATCCAGAAGTCGACTCTGTATATGACGCTCTAAACCCACCCACTATCCAGAAGACGACTCTGTATCTGACGCTCTAAACCCACCCACTATCCAGAAGTCGACTCTGTATATGACGCTCTAAACCCACCCACTATCCAGAAGACGACTCTGTATCTGACGCTCTAAACCCACCCACTATCCAGAAGTCGACTCTGTATATGACGCTCTAAACCCACCCACTATCCAGAAGACGACTCTGTATCTGACGCTCTAAACCCACCCACTATCCAGAAGTCGACTCTGTATATGACGCTCTAAACCCACCCACTATCCAGAAGACGACTCTGTATCTGACGCTCTAAACCCACCCACTATCCAGAAGACGACTCTGTATATGACGCTCTAAACCCACCCACTATCCAGAAAACGACTCTGTATATCTGACGCTCTAAACCCACCCACTATCCAGAACACGACTCTGTATATCTGACGCTCTAAACCCACCCACTATCCATAAGACGACTCTGTATATGACGCTCTAAACCCACCCACTATCCATAAGACGACTCTGTATATGACGCTCTAAACCCACCCACTATCCAGAACACGACTCTGTATATCTGACGCTCTAAACCCACCCACTATCCATAAGACGACTCTGTATATGACGCTCTAAACCCACCCACTATCCATAAGACGACTCTGTATATGACGCTCTAAACCCACCCACTATCCAGAACACGACTCTGTATATCTGACGCTCTAAACCCACCCACTATCCATAAGACGACTCTGTATATGACGCTCTAAACCCACCCACTATCCATAAGACGACTCTGTATATGACGCTCTAAACCCACCCACTATCCAGAACACGACTCTGTATATCTGACGCTCTAAACCCACCCACTATCCAGAAGTCGACTCTGTATATGACGCTCTAAACCCACCCACTATCCAGAAAACGACTCTGTATATGACGCTCTAAACCCACCCACTATCCATAAGACGACTCTGTATATAACGCTCTAAACCCACCCACTACCCAGAACACGACTCTGTATATGACGCTCTATGTAAACTAGAGCCCTTCATGGGAAACATGTTCAGCCCCCATCCCGTTCCAGCCCATTTAGCCAGACCCAAACCCGTTCCAATCTGAATTAATAATTGATGGAGCTCCCATTCCCACCCGTTTCAGCATATTTCACTTGTGTGGTGCTAACAAATTATATGGCCTGTCGCAAACCTGTTCCAACCCGTTACATTGCCAAAAAAAATGCCCATTCCCACCTATTTCCATCCCGTTCCCATTCCCATACGGGATTCCCATTCCATGAAAGGCTCTAATATAATCCGACCCACCACGAACCATGCAATATGGTAACAAATATTCGCTTTGCATGGAGGTTTAACCCTATTTGTAACAGGCTCCTGGCTACCCCTATTTGTAACAGGGGGGGGGGGCGGATCCCCCCGGAGATCTCGAGATCTACCCGTCCGATTTTCAAAAATGAAACGGCGTTTGGTTTCCCTCACCACGATCTACATTTATAAATAATAACACATCTAAATTTTTGATAGGGGGGCAACAGGGGAGCAAAAACTACAAATTGCAGTGGTATTTGTGATCCAACACAGCTGTCATGTTTCTCAACCGATTTTAACACAACCAAGGGGAATCGATAGAGATTGAATTGAAAATTGGTTTATAGCGGTGACTTTTGAAAATTCAAAAATCATAGGCGTGTGCAGGTCACTCAATATGGGTGAAGTAAATGCGTAATAAAACCATTTTTTGATGTTTTTTTTAATAAATGAAATGGTATGTTATTGTGACATTAGACAAAACAGTTATAAATCATATTTTTAGACAGGCGGTACCAGGTTAGTGAAAAAGGGAGGTCAAATTGGAAAAAAAATATTAACCGCAGGCAAGTTGATACCCAGCACTATAAATATGTTACTGATCGTAGATGTTCCTTTTTGCATGTTGTACTTCATAATAGGCGTATCCAGGATCCAAACTGGGGAGGCGCAAGACCTTTTGATAAGTATATTATCCGCTATTATGCTACCAACTAGTCAACAGTGACTATTTCACTTACAACTTCAATTCACATTGCCTACCCCCCCCCCCCCCCTTTACCCTACCTGGACTCGCCAATTATCATATAATCGTTCGTAGAGTACCCTGTGGTGCGTGTTTCATCCGAAAACTGCAGTATGTTATGTCATTGTAGGCCCATGCCTCTTAGTTTCCTTGCAATAATATACCCCCTTTCTTCCATTCCTGAGCGCGCTTCTGCAAAAAAAAATGACTTTATTCCCCTTTCTGGCCTCATATGTGCATATATCATTGTAAGCTAACCGTCTATTGCGCCGTGATCGCTGGCATATCGTCATCACTATGCCAGTCACCCCCCTTTTCATGTGCCTGAACACGCCCCTGAAACTCTATATGTAATAAATTATGCAAATAATAGAAGCAGAAGCTATCTTTTACATCTTGATAGCTATAAATTCCCTTTACATCGCTCTATTGGCTTCCCGCCAAGCATTAAATACTTCCTGGAACCCCCCCCCCCCTTTTCAAGCCCCTGAAACCGCCTCTGCCATGATATTTTTAAGATATTCCATAGTTCGCCGCCGAACCCACCCAAAACTGTGCCCTGGAACCGTCTCTGTTGAGGTTAAAACTCACAATTTTGACTCCATATGTGAAAATCTGTTTTGGTAAATGTCCCAAAATTGCATGGGCCTGCTTCCAGCCGTTCTGGAGATATCTACGAAAAACATGAGGGGGGGCGGAATCCGCCCCCCCCCCCCCTGTTACAAATAGGGTTAACCTGAGCAACATCACACACTCGATCATTCCATTGGTTGTTACGCAGTGTAACTGAAGAAGCCCCTGTGAGTTTCAAAGGAGAAAACAATATACTACGTTAGAGCGCGCTGCTTCTAAAACCAATAACGTATAATTTCAAAACTTCTATACGGTCGGTACCTTAAAGGGACTGTCCCACCTTTGTGAAAGTTGTCGAATCACACTTAATTGTATGTATACATGTCAGGCGAGGTCAGCTGAACATGTTCGTGAACTTTTTTTCCGAAAAAAAATGCTTATCTTGGAAGATATTCAACTTTTAATTTGAAGCGGAAAGTTGGGTTGGTGACGTCATATGATTTTTTTTGTATTAATAACAGGGAGATCATTTGTGCTGCCAAATGTATGGCACAATTTTTTGTCGACATCTATTGGGCAGGAAAAGCGGACCACCCGGTGTCTAGATTGGCTTAGATTGCGAACCACCCGGGGATCGAGAAATGAAAGACGAAAATATTCCAAGGCTGACCTTAAAACAAGTCGACTATCATTACCAGTTGTGTAAAGAGACGACGCTGTCGGTTTAGAGACCCTATTCAAATACACATGAGCCTTATTTTTTACAGATGTCAAAATCAAACTCGAATATCTTTTTGATTAGATCATTGTGGCTGTTTTAACTGCTACCATACTTAATTGCAGTGCCTAGCCATAAAAATGGCTATCTCAACTCAAATATAATGTTAAGGTGGGATAGTCCCTTTAACACGCGCCCTGGAGGGGGCGAAATCCGCCCACCCTTCCGGTTTTTCGAGGATAGCGCAAAAACTTCGGCGCGCAGCGCCGCCTTTTTTTGCACACCTGTTAAAAAAAATGAACTTCCCACATTATGTAAAATTCTTGGCCTCGGGTCATCTCAGGTCCGGTCACCAGACCAGGTCACGTGATGACCTCAACTCCAAAACGTTTGCAGTAGTACCACAGCCACAGTTTTACGCCGATCGGTTTAAATCTTGCAGGACTTCATAAGGTCATAGATACCAACAATTTGTTTATCTCGGATTTCTAATATCGGTGACCTAAGGTTAGGTCAATTTTGTGACCGCCAACACTGTTTTGTCAATAACTATCGACATAATGAAGATAGAGAAGAGAAAATGGTACCAATGTGTTTGTCTTGTCGAGACAAGTCTCTCAATATGCAACATGACCAACTTGGGTCACCACTTGACCTTGACCTGAGGTCAAATTTCTCAGTTGACCTAACCCGGTCAACATGAATATGATTCGAAGCGCCTTGACAAGACAAACGCGAGGGCTTAAATATTATTGCTTTATCTTTATTAGGTAAAATGTTATTTGCGAGAAAGAAAAAAATTGCAAAACAAATCACCTTTTTGACATTTGATGACCTCTGGAGCCTAAACTATTGACCTGAGCTCAAATCTGAGGACACCTGTGTCGATTGCATTTTTCAAGGGCTTTCGATTGTTTTTTTTTTCTCTCGTTTGCTGCTAACTATCATAGTTCCCGAGATATTTGTGGGTGTTCGAAGCGAAGTCTTGAAACTTGAAAATCTGACCCTTGATGACCTCTGGTGACCTCAAAATTGACCTGATAAAAAAATGAACGAAATACTTTCGAAAGAGCTTGTCTCGAGCTATCTAACGTCGTCTTTCGCTTGTCGCTACGTTTCGTGGTTTTGAAGATCATAGGGGGGGGGGGCGAAATCCCCCCCCCCCCTCTCTCTTCATGGCGTGTAATTATCAGAGGCCCTCCAGGGCGCGTGTTAAAGGGAAATATTGACCTTTTGCTTTATGTTTATGGATTATCGTATGACACATGTACGGTATCAAAATGATCGTGTCTCAATTTTAAAGTGAAATAACAACTTTTGCTATTTCGATAATTGGGAAATATAAATACATGTACTTATATGTGGTGACGAACGGTATGATCCTTCTATATATCCATGGCGTGATATATCTGCGTTTTTCTTTCATTTTAAAGCACTGGGACAATGTCCGTGAAACAAATCGCCGACACTAAATAGGTCGCCGTTGTGAACGTTGTGAACGCCATAAATGAACTTCCAATTTCTTTGCCACTTTTTCGATTGTTTGTTGATTGTTTTGGAAAAGTGGTTGTTTTTATTGATAAGCTAAAGCATTGTATCATATATACCTACAGACGGATACAAACTATGCAAAACTCCTAATGTTGAAAACAGAAGAACCATTATGACAATTGTTTTCAAAAAGTGAGGGTCGCAACCACTAATTAGGCCGTCGTTGGGTGCATAAGTTAAAGGAAATGTTCACCTTGGATTTTTTTCCCAAACACGATTTGATATTTTGAAATACAATTGTTTTTAAATATTGTCAAAACCGGCCTTAGATCGCGCCGATTCAGGACAGAAGGCCGTAAATTATTAGTGTTTATCAAAACTATATGCATACTCTCCGAGTCAGAGTCCTGACGTCACGCGAATGTAAAAAATGGTTCAGCCAATCAGATTCGAAAGTAGTCGCGTAAAGATAGACTCGCATTAGAGATGTGCCAACCGGCGGCCGGCGGTTCGCTTGCTAGCACCAGCTGCAAGCTGATTGGCTGATGATATAGCCTCTGCCCGGGCTAGATCCAGCACCACATTATCTCGCCAGCACCACATTCCTTCGCCAAACAATCAAATATATTGGGTCTTTTCAGTCAAGAAAACTTGCAGATAGGGGTTTCCCAACACGGGCTACAAAACTGCTATCTCAGTTTAAAACTAATGTTGAAGGTGAACTATTTCCTTTAAAGGGACTATCCCACCTTAACATTATATTTGAGTTGAGATAGCCATTCTGTATGGCTAGGCATTTAAATTAAGTATTATAGCAGTTAAAACAACCACAATGATCTAATCAAAAAGATATTCGAGTTTGATTTTTACATCTGTAAAAAATAAGGCTCATGTGTATTTGAATATGGCCTCTAACCCGACAGCTCGTCTCTTTACCCAACTGGTAATGATAGTCGCCTTGTTTTAAGGTCAGCCTTGGAATATTTTCGTCTTTCATTTCTCGATCCCCGGGTGGTTCGCAATCTAAGCCAATTTAGACACCGGGTTGTTCGCTTTTTCTGCGCTATAGATGACGACAAAAAAAGTTGTGCCATATATTTGGCAGCACAAAGGATTTCCCTGTTATAAAAGAAAAGTCATATGACATCACCAACCCAACTTTCCGCTTCAAACTAAAAGTTGAATATCTTCAAAGATAAACTTTTTTTCGGGAAAAAAAAGTTCACGAACATGTCCAACTGACCGCCTGACATGTAGACATACAATTAAGTGTGAATCGACAACTTTCACAAAGGTGGGACAGTCCCTGTTACTGCTAATTTTGATACATTTGTGTTCAATGTTTGTTGATTGTTAAGGTTTTGTTGATTGTTAAGCACATAATCATAACAGACAGAGTGCAAAACATGTTTTCCATACCATTTCGTCAAAAAACAATACCGGATTTTGGTGGGGACGGAAATTCGTTACCAAGTAGGTACTTGAGAATACCGGTCGTGAAAAGGCTGGAACGTTTATGAACTTTAACATGAAATATCTTTCGGTAGGAATGATTACATGCAAAATGTTATAAGTTTACAATATATTTTGGTCTCCTCTTTCGATTTCAAGTAATAACTCCATTTTGTGTGGGAAAAGGTCAATATTTCCCTTTAACCCTATTAGTGGCGGGGGCGGATTCCGCCCCTCCCCCCTCATATTTTTTGCACAGATATCTCCCGAACGGCTGGGAACATACCCATACAATTTGGGGATTTTTCCTAGAATTAAATTCCACATATGGAGTCAAAAAATTTAGTTCCGAACTTTAACAGAGGCGGTTCCAGGGCTCAGTTTTTGGAGTTTTTTGTCGGGAACATTTGGCGATAATACGGAGATGCGAACTTCACGGCTTCTTCCTAACTGCCTGAAGTATAAAGGAGTTACATAGGTTTACGGTGATTGAAACAAGTGCAAATTAGTTGATTTTAGTGAACTATAATAAATATTGCACGGCAGAGGCCAGGGGCGCAACCACCTATACGGACAGTATGGAATGTCTGTACCGTTTTTGAAGGGCGCCGAAGGCTTCCCCCCGGACCATTTATGTTTTGCAATTAGCACCGCCAACAGGACAGGTACCAATGGCGTACAGAGTATACGGTAATTCAGGGAATGACCTGGTCCTTTGGACCCGAGGCGCCCATGCAAAGCTGGCGCCCCTCCGATCAGTGACGGCGCCCGTCCGGCCCGTGACGGCGCCCCTCCGGCCCGTGACGGCGCCCCTCCGGCCAGTGACGGCGCTCCTCCGGTTAGTGACGGCGCCCCTCCGGCTAGTGACGGCGCCCCTCCGGCTAGTGACGGCGCCCCCTCTGGTCAGTGACGGCGCCCCTCCGGCCAGTGATGGCGCCTCTCCGGCTATTGACGGCGCCCCTCCGACCAGTGACGGCGCCCCTCTGGCCAGTGATGCGCCCCTCCGACCAGTGACGGTGCCCCTCTGGCCAGTGACGGCGCCCCTCCGACCAGTGACGACGCCCCTCCGGCCAGTAGAGGCGCCCCTCCGTCCAGTGACGGTGCCCCTCCAACCAGTGACGGCGTCCCTCTGGCCAGTGACGGCGCCCCTTCGACTAGTGACGGCGCCCCTCCGGCTAGTGACGACGTCCCCTCCGGTCAGTGACGGCGCCCCTCCGGCCAGTGATGGCGCCCCTCCGGCCGGTGACGGCGCCCCTCCAGCTAGTGACGGCGCCCCTCCGACCAGTGATGGCGCCCCTCCGGCCAGTGACGGCGCCCCTCCGACCAGTGACGACGCCCTTCCGGCCAGTATAGGCGCCCCTCTGGCCAGTGGCAGCGCCCCTCCGGCCAGTGACCACGCCCCTCCGGCCAGTGACCACGCCCATTCGGCGAGTGACGGCGCCCATCCGACCATTGATGGCGCCCCACCGGTCAGTGACCGCGCCCCTCCGGCGAATGACGGCGCCCTCCGGGCTCCGACCAGTGACGGTGCCCCTCCGGACAGCGGCGGCGCCTCTCCCGCCAGTGGCCACGCCCCATCCGGCGAGTGACGGCGTCCCTCCGACTAGTGACTGCCCCTCTCCGGACCGTGACGGCGCCCCTCCGGCCAGTGACCCCTCCAGCTAGTGACGGCGCCCCTCCAGCTAGTGACGGCGCCCCCTCCGGTCAGTGACGGCACCCCTCTGACCAGTGACGGTGCCCCTCCGGCCAGTGACGACGCCCCTCCGGCCAGGGACGGCGCCCCTCCGGTCAGTGACGGCGCCCCTCCGGCGAGTAACGGCGCCCCTACTAGTGACTGCCCCTCTCCGCCCGTGACGGTGCCCCTGGCCAGTGACGGCGCCCCTCCGGCTAGTGACGGGGGGCCCTCTCCTTCCGTACGATGCGGAAGGAGAGGTGCCCCCAACCCTCCCCTGCAAAATTGTCTCAATATTGATGGCGCCCCTGTCGATCGGGTGGCGCCCCCCCCCCCCCCCCCCCCCAGGCATCAAGGCAATGACCCGGTCCTTTGTGAATTTCTGCGCACGCCGCTGAAGGCACTCCTTGGAATCGGACAATTAGCACTCCTAGAAGTAAATGGCCACTTAGGAACAGCATAAGCGCCACTAAAAGCAAATGCCGTCCCCATGGAGCAGAACAGGCGCCCTACCGGACAATAAGCAAATGTCGCTACAACGGGGTAAAACAGGCGCCCTCTAAATTGGACAAATGCTCATTGTCCATAAGCAGCTAATGCCGCCCCATATTGTGAAGAATAGCCGTCCACTAAGTCGGACAATAGGCTTCCTTAGAAGCAAATGCCGCCCCATTGTCTCACACACTGGCAGATCCAAGGGGGAGGAGGGGGAGGGGGCATCAGGGGGAAAATGCCACTCCCCCCACGGGAATCGGGGTGGGGGGCATTCAATACAAGTATGCCCCCCCCCCCCCGTGCGTTCCCAATTTATCGTAAAATCGTAAACATTGTCTTTGAAGCAGTCAAAATCCAGCTATCCACAGTCAAAAACGGGAAATTTCGCGCAGCTTCGCGGCATGACACAAGTTTCACAATTGCTTATACAAATTTGGAAAATGGGAAAATGAATTCCATTAACAGTCTGTCAGTCTCTCTCTCCTTGGCGGTAATTGCTGGCTCCAGGGCCCAATCCCTTCATAAAATATTAACTTTCAAGCGGGCTACATGTTCAGGCGCGTAACCACCACTGGGGTCACTGAGGATCAGTCCCCAGTAACATTTTCGGATTTTAACATTACGCCTACGGGCGTTGCATGGAAAGAATCGACTTCAAAGTGCCTCCGTCCCTCCGTACTTTCGGAAGGTGGTTACGCCTATGTACATGTTTAGCTAGCTAATCTGCCGAGTTCCGAAAAAGGCGACGCGAACGGAAGAAGGACGCGGTATCGGCACCCGGAAGCTGCTCCAGCGGTGTCCAACTTGCTGGACCGAAGAGCTAATAGTGGGGGACCAGGCCAGGACCATCTCCCCAAGCCAACTCCCACCAGGCTCCTCCAGATCCACATGGACCATTTATGCGCGGAAAAGTCGTTCTGCCTCTTGCTGCTTTCAAACCATTTGCATTTGTGTACTATTTTGTGTACTATTGATGTACTATTATGTACTATTATGTACTATTGAGCGCTGACTGCCACCGGTCATCGTGATTTACTATCCGAGGCTAATGTAGGTATATGAAAAACTACCTTCATTTCAATATTTGTAAGCATACCGAGATGTGCAACCAGGAAAAGGGGTTACCTGAGGCTTGGCTCCAATCACGGTCTGGTTCCAATATGAAAATTTCGTTTCCCACGACCTAAGATTCAAATTGTCACGCCGCATAGCGGCGTCACATCGGTAGACATCGTCATAACCAAGTAATCGTCTTCAGTTCGTCGTAACGCTGAATTTGATGAATCATATTTTTACCTTCGTATTACAAGGCCCACTGTCTATATTTCTGGGTTTTATCAGGCAAACCCGTGCAAAAAAAAATCGCGCTGCTTGGCGGCGCTAAATAACAAGTACCTACTATAATATGAAAATCCACATTAAAATTGTTGCTAAGGCTTAAATAAGGCGCTTTTATGTATTTGTCTATTTTTAGACTTTTGCCTGTATCAGCGCTTTATTTAAACGTTTGTTCTTACTTTTACTGGCGCTTTTAATCGCCTTTTATGTAATTATTGTATGCTGCTGTGTTTACTATACAGTATAGTTTTGTGTTTTCTCTTATTGAACCATGTGCACTTATGTAATTTGTGAATGTTTTAATTTATTGCTGCATGACTTCAACCGTAAGTGGGCCTGTGGTTGTTTATTCAATAAATACGAATACCAATACAAATACACACAGACAAAAATGGGGGGTTATTTTTCCCCATTTCAGCCGACCCCCAACGAAAAAATTATCGGCGACGCCCCTGCGAGTTGGTATGAGATAAACGTTATATTACTTATATGTGTATATGGCACGGAATATCGCGTTTTTGTGGGGGGGGGGGGTTTCTCTCCGATTTTGTTTTCTTCTTAAGCTCGAATACCAAAATAAGGGGACCGGCCCAAATCTGCGGATGAAAAAATGGGGTGCTTTTTGACACAAAAAAAAGATGCCCCCCACCCACCCACCCACGGAGAGAGGCTGGATCCGCCAGTGGTCTCATATTGATTATGGGGATGCAGGCATTATTTTTTAGTACTACAGTAGATTACAGGTACATACATACATGCACTACATCTAAAAAATGGCACATTTGTGATATTGTGAGGGTTTTTTGGCGATAGCGCCCCCCTTGAGCGATGGCGCCCCAATGCCAATTTGTCCGTACCACTTTTTGGACGTGGTTGCGCCCCTGGAAGAGGCGGTTTCAGGGACTTGAAAAGGGGAGGCCACGTTTACAGGAAGTAATTTTATATATATTTTGCCTCCCTTTTTCGCTAACCTGGCACCGCCTATGGATGCAAATATGCTTTATAACTGTTGTGTCCGATTTCACAATAGCGCACCATTTCATTTATCGAGAAAAAGAAGAAGGAAAAAGACGGTTGTATAAGACATTTATTTTACCCCAAAATTTAGTGACCTGAAAACGTCTATGATTTTTTATTTTCCAAAGTCACTGTCATATATCAATCCCCAATTCGATCTCTATCGATCCCCACTAGTTGCTTTGAAATCAGCTGATAAACATGACTACTGTGGTGGAGCACAAATAACTCTAATATTTGTAGTTTTGTGCCCCCCTGGTGTCCCCCTATAAAAAAATTGGATTGTTTTATTTATTTTTTTAATGAAGATCGTGTTAAACCACGACTTACCGGGGGGCTATTTTTTGCCCCCTCCCCCTCCCGTTATTTTGCAATAACTCCTAAACGAACACCGGTATCGTCACCAAACTTGCAGTACCTTCTCTCACATCAATTCTACACATGTTACAAAAGGAAAAATATGAGGCTATGATAGGTCAACCGGGAATGACGTCAGAGTGACGTCATGTGCTTCGATTTTGTTGCAAAATAATGGTTTGCGGAAAACGCTGTCAAAGGTACGATGTTTAAGATAAACTTAATTGTCGTAAATCAAATTACTGACAATAGATCGGGCTATCAAACTGCTATCAACCCCTGGGCGACGGCTAGCAACCCCTGGGCAGGCTCGAGGATCCCGTTCACAGACTCAATGGCCCTCTGGATAAGGTCTAGAGGCCCCTGAACAGACTCAATGGCTCCTTGGCAAGCCAAGAGGCCCCTGCACAGACTCAAATAGCCCCTGGGCAGGTTCGAGAGGCCCCTGAACAGGATCAATGGACCATTGGGAAAGCTCGAGAAGCCCCTGAACAGACTAATGCCCCCCCCCCCCCCCCGGCAAGTTCAAGAGGCTCTTGAACAGACTCAATGGGCCCATGGGCAAGCTTGAGAGGCCCCTGGGCAGGTTCGAGAGGCCCCTGAACAGACTCAATGGGCCCCTGGGAGTGGGCAAGCTCGAGAGGCGCAGGCTTTAATGACCCCTGAACAGACTCGATGGGCCCCTGGGAAAACTATAATGGGCCCCTGGGCAGGTTCAAGAGGCCCCAAAACAGACTATAATGGTTCCCTGGGCAGGCTCGAGAGGTCCCTGAACATACTAAATGGGTCCCTGGACATGCTCGAGTGGTCACTGGGCAGGTTTGTTGGACCGTGGTTGGGCTCAATTGGCACCTGGACAAGTGGGCATGCTCTAGAGGCCCCTGGACAGGTTTGTGGGCCCCTGAGTGGACGCAATGGCCCCAGGGCATGCTCGAAAGGTCCCTGGGCATGTTTTTTCGCCCTTAATTGAGCTCAATGGGCCCCTGGACATGCTCGAGGGGCCCCTGGACAGTTTGTTGGGCCCTGGGTGGGCTCAATGAGCCCCTGGACATGCCCCAGAGGGCCCCTGGGCTGGCTTCGAAAGCCCTTCAGTGTCTCTGAGGGCCCTTGGCATGCACCAGAGTGACCCTTGCCTGGTTTGAGGGCTCCTCTGTGTTTTTTTGGAAGCCATTTAGTTAATGCAAATGGTATATGGGCCAATCTCGGTGGGGCCCCCTGTGACCCGTAAGGGGGGGGGGGCAATTGTCCCCTCCCCCCCCCCTGGTTGCGCCTCTGCGGTTTTTATGAACCAATTTTCAGGCAGATCCATTGAGTAGTTCCAAAGAAATAAGACTATGAAAACCTGCGGTTGGATCGAGCCGATTATATGTATATTGTCCTCTACTTCAAAGACCTCTCTGGCGCTTCGCACTTGCTCGGTAATAACTTTTGCACAACGTTATTTTTGGCGAATACAACCTCGGTAAAGGCTGGAACACAGTCTTCGCGCAGCTGCGCGAAGTGGATGTGGGTGCCTATTCAAATAAATAAATATTGTTAACGGAAATTTGCAACAATTGCACGATACTCGACGTTGCGGGAAGAAAAACCGACTGATTAAATTTACCCCAGTATTTGAATGGGCGCCCGCAGGCAACCGCATGCGTTTTCTGCAGCTGCGTCAAGACCATAGGCGTACACAAGGGGGAAGGGGGCAAACGGGGCAATTATCCCCCCTGAGGCCCTCAATGTCCGTCGTGCCCCTTTGGCCGTATGCCCCTTTGGAAATAGAGTCCGAAGGGCCCTATTTCGAGCACCATGTGATAACGGGTAAAAATAATCCATTGGAGGGTCGGCTGGGGATCCTGGAAGGTCGGCTGGGATCCTCGAGAATCGACCGGGGCACTTAGAGGGTCGGCCGGGGCCCTTGCAAGGCCCATCTGGGGATTCATGGATGAACGACCAGGGCCCCTGGAGCCAAGACTGGACCCATACAAATTTATCCAGGCCCCTGAAAAGGGTCTATTACAAATCGAGGGCCCAGCCTACCTGCCCCGATTTTTTACTCACTGGATTTGGTCCAGTTTGTTTTGAGGGGGGCATTTCAACTTTTTATTAGACATTTTGTTTGTCCTAAAATTATCCTCACCTGGTGGCACCCAGGGACGGATATAGGGGGGGGGGGCTCTTGCGCAACGCGGGGCCCCTGAGACAATGAGTAACCCCTCTGTCGGTCGGGGGGCCCACGGGTTAGTGGTACCGAGTACATGAGGCCTCTGTGCCAGACAGGGGGTCGGGGGTCCCCGGTACAAGATAAGGGCCCCATTAGCAGGAAACGAATAGCCCCTCCCCCCCCCCCCCAAAAAAAAAAAAAAATGGCAGCCAGAGGTCTCCTTGCCGGCATCTCGGGGGCCCCTGGGACTATCAGAAACCTCTTTGTCGGTCAGTGGACCCCTGGTAGTGATACTGAACACAGGGACCCGGGTAGGGTATTGAACATAGGGGGCCCGGTCCAAGGCCCCCTATGTCCGTACGTACCCCGTGCCCGTCAGTTGCCCCATTAACTGAAAATGAATAGGTACAGGGCCCTCGAATGGCAGTCGAGTTGCCCCTACTTAACCCTAAAATGTAAAAACTCCCCGGATTTTGCCCACCATATTGAGTGGGGCCCCATTTTCAATTCAAATTTTACACATATTTTGTTTGCCCTCAGATTGCCCGAGGGGGCTATAGCCCCGACCGACCCCCCTGCCGGTAGGATCGGCCGGAGTCTCGGGGTTGTGTCCGCTGTCCAGATTGTTGTAAGCTTTGGTCACAGACATTGCCTGGCGTCGTGTTTGACCACGAACTTGGACTCTGTCTATCCCTTGATGCATCGATTATCGACATCCGGTCTAATACAGTTAAGTTATTTGTGCTTTTATTTTGCATTGGCTGGCATGTCAAGAAGATGCGAATTGTATGGCCCTTCATTTGATTTGACATTCTGTTGGCAGCGGGGGCTCGGCAAAGGGAGGGTGCCGCCCCCACCCCCGCTTATCGCCGCGCTTCCCACCTTTTTAACGGAGTTTTATTGCTGGTTTGGCGAAAATGACTATTGCCAGCAAAAACAAACTAACAAACAAAACATCACAGTTTCTTCAATAAGGTTGCAGTTTTTGTTTGTAGCACAATAATGCTCACAGTCACGGGCGCCCTTCCAATTTGGAGGGTCGGCCGGGGATCCTTGAGGGTTAGCTGAGCACCTCGAGGGTCGACCGGGGCAAATAGTGTCGACCGTGGCCCTTGGATGGCCGATCTGGGGCTTCATGGATGAACAACCAAGGCCTTTGGAGCATCAACTGGACCTGGTCCCTTTGGCTAGTGCATCAGTACACGAAATAGGGCCTGTGCCCACGGTACTCTCACAAAACTCACCGTAAATTTGGCCGGCCTGGCCAAAATACGGCGAGTTTTTGTGGATGTAGGTACCTTGGGGCCCCCTGGTCGAACAACAAAATAATGATTAAACAAATAAATATTTGTTTTTGTTGCAAATATGCCCCTCTAAAAATATAGTGGGCCAAATCTGGTGAGTTTTTTTGGGTGGGGGTACCGTATGCCCCCTGATAAAATCCCCCCCTGGCGTGAATCCTGGGTACGCCACTGGTAAAGACTGCGGTTCAGCCTAAGGACAACAACTAACATGGTCGCTCGCATATCGGGCGAGGACTCGCAATCTTTCAAATTTTAAAAAGTGTGTAATTCACAAGATCAAGATTGGGTTTACGACTATGCGACTATCGTCATATATAGGGGTCTATCACGGGGTCTCACGGAGTCTCTCACGCCCACCCCAGCGGGGGAACCGTAATGACCTCACCAGTAGCTATACTCGAACCCGGAACCCATGGATTCCGAGTCCAACGCTCTAACAACTTAGCCCACCCTCCCCCCCCCCCACACACACACACACACACACACACACACACACACACACACACACACACACACACACACACACACACACACACACACACACACACACACACACACACACACACACACACACACACACACACACACACACACACACACACACACACACACACACACACACACACACACACACACACACACACACACACACACACACACACACACACACACACACACACACACACACACACACACACACACACACACACACACACACACACACACACACACACACACACACACACACACACACACACACACACACACACACACACACACACACACACACACACACACACACACACACACACACACACACACACACACACACACACACACACACACACACACACACACACACACACACACACACACACACACACACACACACACACACACACACACACACACACACACACACACACACACACACACACACACACACACACACACACACACACACACACACACACACACACACACACACACACACACACACACACACACACACACACACACACACACACACACACACACACACACACACACACACACACACACACACACACACACACACACACACACACACACACACACACACACACACACACACACACACACACACACACACACACACACACACACACACACACACACACACACACACACACACACACACACACACACACACACCGCACACCGCACACCGCACACCGCACACCGCACACCGCACACCGCACACCGCACACCGCACACCGCACACCGCACACCGCACACCGCACACCGCACACCGCACACCGCACACCGCACACCGCACACCGCACACCGCACACCGCACACCGCACACCGCACACCGCACACCGCACACCGCACACCGCACACCGCACACCGCACACCGCACACCGCACACCGCACACCGCACACCGCACACCGCACACCGCACACCGCACACCGCACACCGCACACCGCACACCGCACACCGCACACCGCACACCGCACACCGCACACCGCACACCGCACACCGCACACCGCACACCGCACACCGCACACCGCACACCGCACACCGCACACCGCACACCGCACACCGCACACCGCACACCGCACACCGCGCACCGCACACCGCACACCGCACACCGCACACCGCACACCGCACACCGCACACCGCACGCCGCACACCGCACACCGCACACGCACACACACACACACAAAAAAGGAGGCATATCGGCGTCACCTCCGTTGCGTCACACTTCGTCGTACCCGCGCCCATGGTGCAAAGGGACCGCACTAAAACGCAGCACCAAAACGCAGCACCAAAACGCAGAACCAAAACGCAGCACTAAAACGCAGCACCAAAACGCAGCACTAAAACGCAGCACTATAACGCAGCACTATCGACAGTAAAAAATCAAATTTACCAAAAATATATACTTCTGGAAATGTCTCACAGCGTTATCATATTACCTACATGTTGTGCCTATATACCTAACATATATGTTATCACCTATATGTTAGCTGGGCTGCTTCATCCTCACAGTATAGCGAGGAGAGAAGCATTACTGACTTGAGTGCTGATTATTTCTTATGTATGAAAGCATATTTCTTTCCTAAATATGTCGATCGCCTGAAAACTGAAAGGAACGTCACGTCACGCTGCATCGTGCCTCATGTTCCTTGCAGAAGACGAGCTGATGACCAGTTTGCCGTAATGTATGCCAGCGTCATTGTGCCGAGCGCAGCTGGTACACAACTGGGCGGTGAAGCAGCAGCAGAACAGAGTTGATTGTCACGCATCAGCTGCGCCTGGCCTGACATTGACCTGACATTGACATCACCTGACATTGACATTGACATTGACATTGACCTGACCGACCTGTAATGGCCGCTGAATGGCTGCTGCTGCCTCGTTTGTGTCTGACCTGTGACGACTGACTGCTGCCTACTGAACCTGTGACGACTGACCTGTGACTGACGACCGCCTCCTACTGACCTGTGACGACCGACCGCCTCCTACTGACCTGTGACTGACGACCGACCGCCTCCTACTGACCTGTGACGACCGACCGCCTCCTACTGACCTGTGACTAACGACCGACCGCCTCCTACTGACCTGTGACTGACGACCGACCGCTGCCTACTGACCTGTGACGACCGACCGCCTCCTACTGACCTGTGACGACCGACCGCTGCCTACTGACCTGTGACGACCGACCGCCTCCTACTGACCTGTGACTAACGACCGCCTTCTACTGACCTGTGACGACCGACCGCCTCCTACTGACCTGTAACGACCGACCGCCTCCTAATGACCTGTGACTAACGACCGCCTCCTACTGACCTGTGACGACCGACCGCCTCCTACTGACCTGTAACGACCGACCGCCTCCTACTGACCTGTAACTACCGACCGCCTCCTACTGACCTGTAACTACCGACCACGCCTCCTACTGACCTGTGACTGACGACCGACCGCTGCCTACTGACCTGTGACGACCGACAGTCTCCTACTGACCTGTGACTGACGACCGACCGCCTCCTACTGACCTGTGACTGACGACCGACCGCCTCCTACTGACCTGTGACGACCGACCGCCTCCTACTGACCTGTAACTACCGACCGCCTCCTACTGACCTGTGACTGACGACCGACCGCCTCCTACTGACCTGTAACTACCGACCGCCTCCTACTGACCTGTGACTGACGACCGACCGCCTCCTACTAACCTGTGACTAACGACCGCCTCCTACTGACCTGTTACGACCGACCGCCTCCTACTGACCTGTGACTGACGACCGACCGCCTCCTACTGACCTGTGACTGACGACCGACCGCTGCCTACTGACCTGTGACGACCGACCGCCTCCTACTGACCTGTAACTACCGACCGCCTCCTACTGACCTGTGACTGACGACCGACCGCCTCCTACTGACCTGTGACTGACGACCGACCGCTGCCTACTGACCTGTGACGACTGACCGCCTCCTACTGACCTGTAACTACCGACTGCCTCCTACTGACCTGTGACTGACGACCGACCGCCTCCTACTGACCTGTGACTGACGACTGACCGCTGCCTACTGACCTGTGACGACCGACCGCTGCCTACTGACCTGTGACGACCGACCGCCTCCTACTGACCTGTGACTGACGACCGACCGCTGCCTACTGACCTGTGACGACCGACCGCCTCCTACTGACCTGTGACTGACGACCGACCGCCTCCTACTGACCTGTAACGACCGACCGCCTCCTACTGACCTGTGACTAACGACCGCCTCCTACTGACCTGTGACTGACGACCGACCGCTGCCTACTGACCTGTGACGACCGACCGCCTCCTACTGACCTCTGACGACCGACCGCCTCCTACTGACCTGTGACTGACGACCGACCGCCTCCTACTGACCTGTGACGACCGACCGCTGCCTACTGACCTGTGACGACCGACCGCCTCCTACTGACCTGTGACTGACGACCGACCGCTGCCTACTGACCTGTGACTGACGACCGACCGC
Source organism: Chirona hameri (assembly GCA_036785665.1). Classification (NCBI taxonomy): domain Eukaryota; kingdom Metazoa; phylum Arthropoda; class Thecostraca; order Balanomorpha; family Balanidae; genus Chirona; species Chirona hameri. Next base: position 42,690 of record JAXIVJ010008176.1, read on the forward strand.
GCCTCCTACTGACCTGTGACTGACGACCGACCGCTGCCTACTGACCTGTGACTGACGACCGACCGCGCCTCCTACTGACCTGTGACTGACGACCGACCGCTGCCTACTGACCTGTGACGACCGACCGCCTCCTACTGACCTGTGACTGACGACCGACCGCCTCCTACTGACCTGTGACGACCGACCGCTGCCTACTGACCTGTAACGACCGACCGCCTCCTACTGACCTATGACGACCGACCGCCTCCTACTGACCTGTGACGACCGACCGCCTCCTACTGACCTGTGACTGACAACCGACCGCCTCCTACTGACCTGTGACTGACGACCGACCGCCTCCTACTGACCTGTGACGACCGACCGCCTCCTACTGACCTGTGCCTGACGACCGACCTCTGCCTACTGACCTGTGCCTGACGACCGTTTCTGACCGTCCGCAGCATTCCGACGGAAAACGCTGGTGCTTCTGGGAGCTCACGGTGTCGGCCGACGGCACATTAAGAACACGCTCATCTCGTCTCACCCCGACATGTACGCCTACCCGATACCACGTGAGTACAGGCACAGCGGCCCTTAATCGTTTTTAGTTAGTCGTCCCTTAGTCCCTTAGTCTTAGTCGTCCCTTAGTCGTTCCCCAGCGTCGTTTAGATGCGACTTACGAGGAATGTATGAACACCAGGCAGGCAAAACTGTTGTATTCCAATAGCCTTAACCCGCCATTGACATGGGGGCGTTTAACGCCCCCCCCCCCCCCCCCCCCCTCCCTCCCCTGATGCATTTTCGCAATAGCTAAACAAAACTAATAGCGCTATCAACGTGAAACTTCGGGTACCTTCTTATAAATCATTTGTACGTCTTGTGTACAAAAATGACGAAATTTCGTCTATTTTTTTATCAAGTTATAGCGAATTTAGTGACGTCACTACACACGAGTTTTACACCCAAATCAGCTAAACTTTGCCAGGCCGTACAAAAGCTACATTTGAAGCAAAATGCAATCGAAAACGCCAAAAGATAGCAAATTGCAACGGTTACCAACTGGCTATCTCGGTTTTCTTTTTAAAAAAATAGTTTTTGAACCCAAAAACTCAAACACGTTTTTTTGGGGGGAAATTATCACAAAATCAAGATTTTCTACAAAATTGAAAAAAAACGGAAAATATGTCAAAGAAACATACCTAGACAACTACCATACCAAATTTCAAACTGATATCTCCATTTGTGACTGACTTATGACATCTAATTATAAAGTATGGGTAACTCATGACGTCATATTTTGAAATCGCGTTTTTTTCCTTTTATTCACTAGATACAGACAAAAAAATAATGTCACCACTGTATTTCTGAGACAAAACTGGTCCAGCAACATGCCTTTTTTGTTTAGATTTAACAATTTAAAATGTTGACCTTCGGTGACCTGAACTTGACCTGAAATTGACATTTGCTTCACGTAAATGAAGTCAGGTGGTAAAATGGCTATCACTATCGAATTATACGTGGAAAATAACTCATAAAACATGTGTTGCATGACTTTTGTAGATATTTTCGTAGGGCGAGGGTTAACCGGCTATAGATTATTTGCATTATCGTGTAGTACTCCAAGAATTCGGAACACAGTTATTGTTTCGGTGTTTAAATACATAAATGAGATCCCGGGAAACAAATTTGCATTAAAAAACATGCGAAGGGCTATTTCTTTGATGAGTATCGTAGAAAGTTGCAATGATTCACAGGAACTTAGGAAAGTTATCCGCCATTGATTAACTGATCATACATCCTTGCCTCGTCTGTTTTGCACTGTATACTATTTTGTTCTCTTTCCGTACGGGGTAAACCATGTCAAGTGGATCCACTGGCGGCCGCAGACGGCTGATATGGGGGGGGGGGGAACATGACCGATGGCAGCGTTACGGCCGGGGGGGCGTAGGAACAGGGGGGACGGGGCCATGGCTCCCTCACTTTTCGAACATTTTTTGGGCTAAAATATTGTATTTTTATTGGTGAGAAAATTGTTTGATGGCAAAAGGTTTCCCAGGACGAGAAGAGCCCAAATCTGCAAAGAAATATTCCATACGTTTTGGGTTTCTCTGAAGACGAGATACAAATTTAACTCCCCCACACTTTGCATGACGTTCCTACATCCAGGGGGGGTAGGAACTCTGGGTGACTACCACTGCGCGTGGCGCGTGCCGCGTGAGGGGTGTTGAAAAGTATTTTCTCGCAGTAAGTCCGCAACGGCTGGGCAGATTATGCGCAAATTTCGTGTGTGGTTAGGGACCCCTCAGTCGCCACTTCCACACAACTCAGGGGTGGGGTGACTCTGCACGTGCGCACGTGCACACCAATATTATATATATATCAGGAAGAGCTGAGCCGATTGTGTTCAAAGCCGGTTGTGGTTAGGAACCTCTCATCCGCCAGTTTATCACAAGTCAAAGGTGGGTGCCTCTGCACGTGCGCACGTGCGCACCCTTTTTTGTATCTCAGAAACTACTTGCCCGATCGAGTTGAAATTGTCCATACATTTTCTTCGCGCTCGCTCGTTCATCGCCAACTACAGCGCTTTACTGGTGATATGTGTTTGGTGTTTCTACGAAAAATGTGTGGTGTTCTTTGACATGTATGTGTGTATGTATGTGTGTATGTGGACAGTGTACGGAGCGAGCCTCAGATTTTGGGGCTGAGGCTTACATCACGATCTTATCTAATCACACCGTGCACATTTCCCAAGTAACACCACATTGCAAAATGTGTACAGGTTATCAAGCAGGACACATACAAGAACCAAATATTATGCAAGGCATCGGATGCAACAATTGGTCTGGAATATAATTGTTTCAGGGTGATCAGCGGCGGATCCAGGGGGGGGGGGGGCGAAATGGGCAATTGCCCCCCCCCCCCCCCCAAGTTGGAGTAAAAGTTGCAATTTGTACCCTTCCTAAATGCATTTTAGCTGTTTTTAGAAACTACAATTTGCTATAAAAAAAAATGCACATACAGTTTTGTATAATGAATAGCGAAGTCAAGATTAGCGACTGTAACAGGTCTGTTACGTTATGTTTCGGAAAGATGTTAATATTTGCTTTGCCTTGTGACAATCCCTGACCGATGTATCCGTCCAACTGTTGTCGGTACATGGTCAGTAGAGATCCAGGAAATCTTGAAAAATATGGTCTAGACTACGTGCAGCACCATTCAAGAGATGTAGTGTACTGTACCGAGTTGCAATTGGTAACGTTTCGCTGTTATCAACGCTGGCATTTACTCTACTCGCTGCAGGCTGAAATATCCCGATACTGGCAATGTATTCGGATTGCGAGCCTACGCACCATTGCTACACCTCTGTTGTCACTGTCGTTATATTTTTCATCAAATGCCAGTACGCAGGTATGAATTTACTGCATCTCTTATGGCGTGTATTGCTATCTGACATTGTCTTGTCCTCCCATCCTTTCCATATATAACGATTTCCTTTCAGTACGAGCACGTTGTATACAACTCCGCAAGAATGTTTTGTCTTACCATTGTCAGTAGGAATAATAAAACGGCCGCTGACGAGCCGTCTCCAAAGATAAATTTTTGATAGCCTCATTCGTAACGCTTTGGTTCTCCACAGCATGCGGACACGTGCATGACCGCCGGCCGTGGCACAGAGCAGCTGCAGCCTGCTCTGATATTTTGTGGCACGCGCCCTTCAACCTACTCCGTCCTCTCATCCTCTCATCCCATGTCGTCTTGGGTATGTACCCTACCAGCATGCACGGATGTTATAAATTTATGTTATTAAAGCTAGAAATATGCACTTTCTCGTTTTTCCACATTTCGCTTGAGACGATCCTATCACATCCCTGCCAGCTGCCACTGGATCAGCATGCATCTTGTTTGTGCGCTTTACCGATTAACGCCAACCGTCACCAAACATATGGAAAGAGTGAAATTGGAACCTCAAACGCATTCACATTCAGCCCTTTTTAGCACATCCAGCCGAGACAGTGTGGTACGAAGAGTGTCATGCCAAATCCTTTGTTGAATATTTTACACAAATACATTCATAGGCGTAGGAACAGGGGGACAGCCGCCCCCAACATTTTTGATTTTAACATTACGCCTATGGGCGTTGCATGGAAAGAATCGTTTTCAGAATGCCTCCGCCCCCCCGCTCCCCCACTCCAGCTTGAACATAGTTCCTGCGCCCCTGAATTAGTGATGTTATTTTCAACAACAAAAAATCCTGACCGATACCAACTGCTACCGAATAGGAGGCATTTTGGTTGACCAAATACCAACCGCTGTGGGTTGAAGCGAAAAATGTCCAAAATTTGACCGATTTGCAACTTCTATACTCATTTATAGCACACTGGCAAAAATAACTACTTTAATTTCGATGTCCGTTTAATATCATCTTTATAATGATTTGCGTCAGCATATTGATAAAGTATTTTATATATGCTCCGGCGTTACTTTTCTTTACATCCTATCGTTTCTGTGGTACCGTTATGCCACGGCCGTCTCTCCAAAACAGGGGCTCGTCAGTTATCGGCTCTCGACGTCACAGTCTTGGCAACGAAATTTGGGTATCTGAAGGCCAGGTACGTAGCCAAGGGGGGGGACGGGGTCCATGACCCCCCCCCCCCCCCCCCCCCTCCCCCTCCCCCCAGAGCAAAGACAAATTACACTAGATAAAATTAGATTCTCTGACCACCCTCCCCCTCCCCCCCCCCCCCGGTCAACAACATTGAGAAAAATCCTGGCTACGTGCCTGCTGAAGGCCAAAAAGTCCTCCCCCCCCCCCCCCCCCAACTGAGCGGATGGATCCCCCCCCCCCCCCCCTGAGGGTGATCAGGGTGATATGGTCAAAATTGACAGGGTTAAACAGAAATAGAAGAAAAAATGCATAAGCCAGTGGTTGTCAGCGTCAAGGGTATGGTTACCCACTTTTGATAGCCAGAATGATTTGTTATCCCCTCCCCTACTTTGCAGTCTGCGGTTCTCGGCTTCAAGCTATGCGGTACAGCATAACTTCAAGCGTTTACTGCTAGTGCCATCTAGGGAAAGGAATATAAGTAGACATGGGTGCCGTTCCTCTTAGCTGATAAACATGTGGCTGGGTCCCAGCGCCACTGTGTGTGAGGTGGCGGACGGATACGACACGGGCTGTAACACAAAGCTGAACACCATTTAGCACTACTTGATCTTGATGCTGTTTGCCGGTGAGTATGTGCCTATTGTAGGCTATGATCAGCGAATCAGGAATCCATTTGACATTTCTTACTTAGCTGCTCAGCCCGCATTACCCCTGACTTGAAGGCTGGCTCTATTATCCCCAGTTGTGTACTTACCCGGCCAATTTGAATGTTGGCTCTATTATCCCTAGTTGTGTACTTACCCGGCCAGTTTGAAGGCTGGCTCTATTATCCCCAGTTGTGTACTTACCCGGCCAATGTGAAGGCTGGCTCTATTATCCCCAGTTGTGTACTTCCCGGCCAATTTGAAGGCTGGCTCTATTATCCCCAGTTGTGTACTTACCCGGCCAGTTTGAAGGTTGGCTCTATTATCCCCAGTTGTGTACTTCCCGGCCAATTTGAAGGCTGGCTCTATTATCCCCAGTTGTGTACTTACCCGGCCAATTTGAAGGCTGGCTCTATTATCCCTAGTTGTGTACTTACCCGGCCAGTTTGAAGGCTGGCTCTATTATCCCCAGTTGTGTACTTACCCGGCCAATTTGAAGGCTGGCTCTATTATCCCCAGTTGTGTACTTACCCGGCCAATTTGAAGGCTGGCTCTATTATCCCCAGTTGTGTACTTACCCGGCCAGTTTGAAGGTTGGCTCTATTATCCCCAGTTGTGTACTTACCCGGCCAATTTGAAGGCTGGCTCTATTATCCCCAGTTGTGTACTTACCCGGCCAATTTGAAGGCTGGCTCTATTATCCCCAGTTGTGTACTTACCCGGCCAATTTGAAGGCTGGCTCTATTATCCCCAGTTGTGTACTTACCCGGCCAATTTGAAGGCTGGCTCTATTATCCCCAGTTGTGTACTTACCCGGCCAATTTGAAGGCTGGCTCTATTATCCCCAGTTGTGTACTTACCCGGCCAGTTTGAAGGCTGGCTCTATTATCCCTAGTTGTGTACTTACCCGGCCAATGTGAAGGCTGGCTCTATTATCCCCAGTTGTGTACTTACCCGGCCAGTTTGAAGGCTGGCTCTATTATCCCCAGTTGTGTACTTACCCGGCCAATTTGAAGGCTGGCTCTATTATCCCCAGTTGTGTACTTACCCGGCCAATTTGAAGGCTGGCTCTATTATCCCCAGTTGTGTACTTACCCGGCCAATTTGAAGGCTGGCTCTATTATCCCCAGTTGTGTACTTACCCGGCCAATTTGAAGGCTGGCTCTATTATCCCCAGTTGTGTACTTACCCGGCCAGTTTGAAGGCTGGCTCTATTATCCCCAGTTGTGTACTTACCCGGCCAATTTGAAGGCTGGCTCTATTATCCCCAGTTGTGTACTTACCCGGCCAATTTGAAGGCTGGCTCTATTAACATAGTTCCTGCGCCCCTGAATTAGTGATGTTATTTTCAACAACAAAAAATCCTGACCGATACCAACTGCTACCGAATAGGAGGCATTTTGGTTGACCAAATACCAACCGCTGTGGGTTGAAGCGAAAAATGTCCAAAATTTGACCGATTTGCAACTTCTATACTCATTTATAGCACACTGGCAAAAATAACTACTTTAATTTCGATGTCCGTTTAATATCATCTTTATAATGATTTGCGTCAGCATATTGATAAAGTATTTTATATATGCTCCGGCGTTACTTTTCTTTACATCCTATCGTTTCTGTGGTACCGTTATGCCACGGCCGTCTCTCCAAAACAGGGGCTCGTCAGTTATCGGCTCTCGACGTCACAGTCTTGGCAACGAAATTTGGGTATCTGAAGGCCAGGTACGTAGCCAAGGGGGGGGGGGACGGGGTCCATGACCCCCCCCCCCCCCCCCCCCCCCCCCTCCCCCTCCCCCCAGAGCAAAGACAAATTACACTAGATAAAATTAGATTCTCTGACCACCCTCCCCCTCCCCCCCCCCCCCCCCCCCGGTCAACAACATTGAGAAAAATCCTGGCTACGTGCCTGCTGAAGGCCAAAAAGTCCTCCCCCCCCCCCCCCCCAACTGAGCGGCTGGATCCCCCCCCCCCCCCCCCCCCTGAGGGTGATCAGGGTGATATGGTCAAAATTGACAGGGTTAAACAGAAATAGAAGAAAAAATGCATAAGCCAGTGGTTGTCAGCGTCAAGGGTATGGTTACCCACTTTTGATAGCCAGAATGATTTGTTATCCCCTCCCCTACTTTGCAGTCTGCGGTTCTCGGCTTCAAGCTATGCGGTACAGCATAACTTCAAGCGTTTACTGCTAGTGCCATCTAGGGAAAGGAATATAAGTAGACATGGGTGCCGTTGCTCTTAGCTGATAAACATGTGGCTGGGTCCCAGCGCCACTGTGTGTGAGGTGGCGGACGGATACGACACGGGCTGTAACCCCAGTTGTGTACTTACCCGGCCAGTTTGAAGGCTGGCTCTATTATCCCTAGTTGTGTACTTACCCGGCCAATGTGAAGGCTGGCTCTATTATCCCCAGTTGTGTACTTACCCGGCCAGTTTGAAGGCTGGCTCTATTATCCCTAGTTGTGTACTTACCCGGCCAATGTGAAGGCTGGCTCTATTATCCCCAGTTGTGTACTTACCCGGCCAGTTTGAAGGCTGGCTCTATTATCCCCAGTTGTGTACTTACCCGGCCAATTTGAAGGCTGGCTCTATTATCCCCAGTTGTGTACTTACCCGGCCAGTTTGAAGGCTGGCTCTATTATCCCCAGTTGTGTACTTACCCGGCCAATGTGAAGGCTGGCTCTATTATCCCCAGTTGTGTACTTACCCGGCCAATTTGAAGGCTGGCTCTATTATCCCTAGTTGTGTACTTACCCGGCCAATTTGAAGGCTGACTATTATCCCTAGTTGTGTACTTACCCGGCCAGTTTGACGACCTCGGGCGTACCTCGCGTAAGAGCAGCCCGCAGAAAGTCTGCAGGTCGACTTGCATACCTACCTGTAAAATTGTCCAATTGATTAGTCCAATTGATTCCTTATAGTGGTGGACTTGACATTGATAATATTCATGACTGCCATGCTGTTAGTGATCGTCCTTTGGATACTATACCTTTTGGATATTATACAGAGTAAAGACCCTTGTTATATCATCCGGCTAGCATCCACCTACAAAACTCGAAATAAACGAATTAAGTATTTTTAGGTCGGTCTTGTTTTTTGTGATTGTCACCAACACACATTCATATGAATTGTCTTGCGTTACGTAACACCTGCACCGACACCCCCGTGCCCCCTATGCAACGCTTCGTGACGCTGCCGCCAACTCCCCCGGCCCCCACCCTCTCAAGCGTTACGTAATATATGAACGGCCCATTAATTTGAAAACGATCGGGACATTTCTAAGAAAACGTCTAAAGCTTTCACAGCTCGAGTGCGAAAACTTTATAGAAAACTACGTGAATGAATATAAAAAAATGTTCATTCTTTCATATTCCAGGAAACATATTTGATAGGACTTGGTTTGTCTCATAGTGCGTAAAATATATCACTTACAACTAAAACACCTATGGCGCCAGGCGCGGGTCGGGCCGCCGTCGATGATAATAAATTAGGAACACGCATGAGTGTCGTGCTGAACACAGTGTTTAATTGTGCTGCCCCGGCGAGTGGTACCTTACACAGCCGTCACGCAGCCGTCACGCAGCCGTCACGCAGCCGTCACGCAGCCGTCACGCAGCCGTCACGCAGCCGTCACAGCCGTCACGCAGCCGTCACACATCCGTCACACAGCCGTCACACAGCCGTCACGCAGCCGTCACGCAGCCGTCACGCAGCCGTCACGCAGCCGTCACGCAGCCGTCACACATCCGTCACACAGCCGTCACGCAGCGTCACACAGCCGTCATAGTGCTACCTCTGTCATAAACGGCGGTATGCTCGCAAACTCCCGGCTACGCCCCTGCACACGTCATCCGACTGCCGTTTGATCGGCTTCTGTCCACAGCAGGCCCTCGAGACTGGGTGGATCGGTTACTGTCCACAGCAGGCCCCTCGAGACTGGGGTGGATCGGTTACTGTCCACAGCAGGCCCCTCGAGACTGGGGTGGATCGGTTACTGTTCACAGCAGGCCCCTCGAGACTGGGGTGGATCGGATACTGTCCACAGCAGGCCCCTCGAGACTGGGGTGGATCGGATACTGTCCACAGCAGGCCCCTCGAGACTGGGGTGGATCGGTTACTGTCCACAGCAGGCCCCTCGAGACTGGGGTGGATCGGCTTCTGTCCGCAGCAGGCCCCTCGAGACTGGGGTGGATCGGTTACTGTCCACAGCAGGCCCCTCGAGACTGGGGTGGATCGGATACCGTCCACAGCAGGCCCCTCGAGACTGGGGTGTATCGGTTACTGTCACAGCAGGCCCCTCGAGACTGGGGTGGATCGGTTACTGTCCACAGCAGGCCCCTCGAGACTGGGGTGGATCGGTTACTGTCCACAGCAGACCCCTCGAGACTGGGGTGGATCGGATACTGTCCACAGCAGGCCCCTCGAGACTGGGGTGGATCGGATACTGTCCACAGCAGGCCCCTCGAGACTGGGGTGGATCGGTTACTGTCCACAGCAGGCCCCTCGAGACTGGGGTGGATCGGCTTCTGTCCGCAGCAGGCCCCTCGAGACTGGGGTGGATCGGTTACTGTCCACAGCAGGCCCCTCGAGACTGGGGTGGATCGGTTACTGTCCACAGCAGGCCCCTCGAGACTGGGGTGGATCGGATACTGTCCACAGCAGGCCTCTCGAGACTGGGGTGGATCGGCTTCTGTCCGCAGCAGGCCCCTCAAGACTGGGGTGGATCGGTTACTGTCCACAGCAGGCCCCTCGAGACTGGGGTGGATCGGTTACTGTCCACAGCAGGCCCTCGAGACTGTGGTGCCCAGCTAGCGTGTTGGTGATGGTGCTTTATCGCTTTCAGATACCACTCGGGCGCCGAGAAAAGACGAGGAGAACGGCAAGCACTACTTCTTCGTGTCACACGACGAAATGATGGCCGATATCGCCGCCAATGATTACCTAGATACGGTGAGAGAAACTGGCTTATAACTATGATGGCCGATATCGCCGCCAATGATTACCTAGAATACGGTGAGAGAAACTGGCTTATAACTATGATGGCCGATATCGCCGCCAATGATTACCTAGAATACGGTGAGAGAAACTGGCTTATAACTATGATGGCCGATATCGCCGCCAATGATTACCTAGAATACGGTGAGAGAAACTGGCTTATAACTATGATGGCCGATATCGCCGCCAATGATTACCTAGAATACGGTGAGAGAAACTGGCTTATAACTATGATGGCCGATATCGCCGCCAATGATTACCTAGAATACGGTGAGAGAAACTGGCTTATAACTATGATGGCCGATATCGCCGCCAATGATTACCTAGAATACGGTGAGAGAAACTGGCTTATAACTATGATGGCCGATATCGCCGCCAATGATTACCTAGATACGGTGAGAAACTGGCTTCTAACTCGAATCTGCGTGCTCTGGGCAGTGCTTTTGGGGGATTTGTACCTTGTGCCTGAGCTGATTTTCGTGTTTTGTCGGAGGTCATGTATGTATTTAGTGAAGCATATTCACGTGTTGAATGCTCTGGTCGAAGCTTTGTGGGATCCAGAACGGCCCAAGATTGGCTTTGGATGCAGCCAAATCTGGAAATGTTCGACAAAGGTCCCAAAACTCATCAGATTTCACTTGCCTGTGCATTGTAAACAGCTTAAACATGTATTTTTCAGGGTGAAAGTTCCTGAAGATTTCCCTTAAAATCAGGAAATATGTCAATATTTCACCGATATCCGTCGTTTTTGGGCACCATGACCCGATAGCTCTCTGGATCCGCCATTTGTAAACGACAGCAAGATGCGTGCATCGCGCTGGATGTGGTTAACCTGTACTGACGATGTGGTTAACCTGTACTGACGCTGTGGTTAACCTGTACTGACGCTGTGGTTAACCTGTACTGACGCTGTGGTTAACCTGTACTGACGCTGTGGTTAACCTGTACTGACGATGTGGTTAACCTGTACTGACGCTGTGGTTAACCTGTACTGACGCTGTGGTTAACCTGTACTGACGCTGTGGTTAACCTGTACTGACGCTGTGGTTAACCTGTACTGACGCTGTGGTTAACCTGTACTGACGATGTGGTTAACCTGTACTGACGCTGTGGTTAACCTGTACTGACGCTGTGGTTAACCTGTACTGACGCTGTGGTTAACCTGTACTACGCTGTGGTTAATCTGTACTGACGGTGTGGTTAACCTGTACTGACGATGTGGTTAACCTGTACTGACGCTGTGGTTAACCTGTACTGACGCTGTGGTTAACCTGTACTGACGATGTGGTTAACCTGTACTGACGCTGTGGTTAACCTGTACTGACGCTGTGGTTAACCTGTACTGACGTTGTGGTTAACCTGTACTGACGTTGTGGTTAACCTGTACTGACGCTGTGGTTAACCTGTACTGACGCTGTGGTTAACCTGTACTGACGTTGTGGTTAACCTGTACTGACGCTGTGGTTAACCTGTACTGACGATGTGGTTAACCTGTACTGACACTGTGGTTAACCTGTACTGACGCTGTGGTTAACCTGTACTGACGATGTGGTTAACCTGTAAAGCGTAGACTGTAGTGGTTAACGGTCGTATAGTTCAATCGTCACGGATATGGTGATTTGCATTGTCCTTGGCGTAATAATCAGTCTGGTCAAGTGGGCAGTGGGCACGTGTGAGCATCTCTGGTGAAACTGGCGAGTCTCCGCCAATGGCTCAGTCGCTGTCACCTCAGCGGCTGCAGTCCCTGACACCGACGGCTGATATACGGCTAATACGGCCGCTGGGTCGGGTGCCGGTACCCCACACCGAGCTACCGAGCCACCCAGCCACTCCATCCCCCCACACACACACACACACACATTGAACAGCTCCTCTGTCCGGCACTGATGCCACTCACACCACCCCGTCCCCTCCACTCTCTCCAGCGCCACTCACACCACCCCGTCCCCTCCACTCTCTCCAGCGCCACTCACACCACCCCGTCCCCTCCACTCTCTCCAGCGCCGCTCACACCACCCCGTACTCTCCACTCTCTCCAGCGCCACTCACACCACCCCCGTCTCCTCCACACTCTCCAGCGCCACTCACACCACCCCGTCCCCTCCACTCTCTCCAGCTCCACTCACACCACCCCGTCCCCTCCACTCTCCAGCGCCGCTCACACCACCCCGTACTCTCCACTCTCTCCAGCGCCACTCACACCACCCCGTCCCCTCCACTCTCTCCAGCGCCACTCCACCACCCCGTCCCCCACTCTCTCAGCGCCACTCACACCATCCCGTCCCCTCCACTCTCTCCATCGCCACTCACACCACCCCGTCCCCTCCACTCTCTCCAGCGCCACTCACACCACCCCGTCCCCTCCACTCTCTCCAGCGCCACTCACCCGCCCCTCCACTCTATCCAGCGCCGCTCACACCACCCCCGTCCCCTCCACTCTCTCCAGCGCCACTCACACCACCCCGTCCCCTCCACTCTCTCCAGCGCCACTCACACACCCCGTCCCCTCCACTCTATCCAGCGCCACTCACACCACCCCGTCCCCTCCACTCTCTCCAGCGCCACTCACACCACCCCCCGTCCCCTCCACTCTCTCCAGCGCCACTCACACCACCCCGTCCCCTCCACTCTCTCCAGCGCCACTCACACCACCCCGTCCCCTCCACTCTCTCCAGCGCCACTCACACCACCCCGTCCCCTCCACTCTCTCCAGCGCCACTCACACCACCCCGTCCCCTCCACTCTCTCCAGCGCCGCTCACACCACCCTGTACTCTCCACACTCTCCAGCGCCACTCACACCACCCCGTCCCCTCCACACTCTCCAGCGCCACTCACACCACCCCGTCCCCTCCACTCTCTCCAGCTCCACTCACACCACCCGTCCCCTCCACTCTCTCCAGCGCCGCTCACACCACCCCGTACTCTCCACTATCTCCAGCGCCACTCGCACCACCCCGTCCCCTCCACTCTCTCCAGCGCCACTCACACCAACCCGTCCCCTCCACTCTCTCCAGTGTCGCTCACACCACCCCGTCCCCTCCACTCTCTCTCCAGCGCCGCTCACACCACCCCGTCCCCCTCCACTCTCTCCAGCGCCACTCACACCACCCCGTCCCTCCACTCTCTCCAGCGCCACTCACACCACCCCGTCCCCTCCACTCTCTCCAGCGCCACTCACACCACCACCCCGTCCCCCATGCTAACACCATCCAGGCACCCACGAGGACGCTATGTACGGCACCAAGCTGGAGACGATCCGGAGAATTCACACGGAGGGCAAGATGGCCATCCTGGACGTGGAGCCCCAGGCGCTGAAGGTGCTGCGGACCGCCGAGTATGCGCCCTACGTCGTCTTCATCGCCGCACCAAGTCTACAGATTATGACGGATGTGAGTACTGATGTGAGTACTGGTGTGAGTACGGGTGTGAGTACTGGTGTGAGTACTGGTGTGAGTACTGGTGTGAGTACTGGTGTGAGTACTGGTGTGAGTACTGATGTGAGTACTGGTGTGAGTACTGGTGTGAGTACTGGTGTGAGCACTGGTGTGAGCACTGATGTGAGTACTGATGTGAGTACTGGTGTGAGTACTGGTGTGAGTACTGGTGTGAGTACTGGTGTGAGTACTGGTGTGAGTACTGATGTGAGTACTGGTGTGAGTACTGGTGTGAGTACTGGTGTGAGTACTGATGTGAGTACTGATGTGAGTACTGGTGTGAGTACTGATGTGAGTACTGATGTGAATACTGATGTGAGTACTGGTGTGAGTACTGATGTGAGTACTGATGTGAATACTGATGTGAGTACTGGTGTGAGTACTGATGTGAATACTCTGATGTGAGTACTGGTGTGAGTACTGGTGTGAGTACTGGTGTGAGTACTGACTGTGAGTAATGGTGTGATTACTTGATGTGATTACTGGTGTGAGTACTGATGTGAGTACTGGTGTGAG
>JAXIVJ010008177.1:2500-56860 GCA_036785665.1 Chirona hameri
TCTGTGTCTGTGTCTGTGTCTGTGTCTGTGTCTGTGTCTGTGTCTGTGTCTGTGTCTGTGTCTGTGTCTGTGTCTGTGTCTGTGTCTGTGTCTGTGTCTGTGTCTGTGTCTGTGTCTGTGTCTGTGTCTGTGTCTGTGTCTGTGTCTGTGTCTGTGTCTGTGTCTGTGTCTGTGTCTGTGTCTGTGTCTGTGTCTGTGTCTGTGTGTGTGTGTGTGTGTGTGTGTGTGTGTGTGTGTGTGTGTGTGTGTGTGTGTGTGTGTGTGTGTGTGTGTGTGTGTGTGTGTGTGTGTGTGTGTGTGTGTGTGTGTGTGTGTGTGTGTGTGTGTGTGTGTGTGTGTGTGTGTGTGTGTGTGTGTGTGTGTGTGTGTGTGTGTGTGTGTGTGTGTGTGTGTGTGTGTGTGTGTGTGTGTGTGTGTGTGTGTGTGTGTGTGTGTGTGTGTGTGTGTGTGTGTGTGTGTGTGTGTGTGTGTGTGTGTGTGTGTGTGTGTGTGTGTGTGTGTGTGTGTGTGTGTGTGTGTGTGTGTGTGTGTGTGTGTGTGTGTGTGTGTGTGTGTGTGTGTGTGTGTGTGTGTGTGTGTGTGTGTGTGTGTGTGTGTGTGTGTGTGTGTGTGTGTGTGTGTGTGTGTGTGTGTGTGTGTGTGTGTGTGTGTGTGTGTGTGTGTGTGTGTGTGTGTGTGTGTGTGTGTGTGTGTGTGTGTGTGTGTGTGTGTGTGTGTGTGTGTGTGTGTGTGTGTGTGTGTGTGTGTGTGTGTGTGTGTGTGTGTGTGTGTGTGTGTGTGTGTGTGTGTGTGTGTGTGTGTGTGTGTGTGTGTGTGTGTGTGTGTGTGTGTGTGTGTGTGTGTGTGTGTGTGTGTGTGTGTGTGTGTGTGTGTGTGTGTGTGTGTGTGTGTGTGTGTGTGTGTGTGTGTGTGTGTGTGTGTGTGTGTGTGTGTGTGTGTGTGTGTGTGTGTGTGTGTGTGTGTGTGTGTGTGTGTGTGTGTGTGTGTGTGTGTGTGTGTGTGTGTGTGTGTGTGTGTGTGTGTGTGTGTGTGTGTGTGTGTGTGTGTGTGTGTGTGTGTGTGTGTGTGTGTGTGTTGTGTGTGTGTGTGTGTGTGTGTGTGTGTGTGTGTGTGTGTGTGTGTGTGTGTGTGTGTGTGTGTGTGTGTGTGTGTGTGTGTGTGTGTGTGTGTGTGTGTGTGTGTGTGTGTGTGTGTGTGTGTGTGTGTGTGTGTGTGTGTGTGTGTGTGTGTGTGTGTGTGTGTGTGTGTGTGTGTGTGTGTGTGTGTGTGTGTGTGTGTGTGTGTGTGTGTGTGTGTGTGTGTGTGTGTGTGTGTGTGTGTGTGTGTGTGTGTGTGTGTGTGTGTGTGTGTGTGTGTGTGTGTGTGTGTGTGTGTGTGTGTGTGTGTGTGTGTGTGTGTGTGTGTGTGTGTGTGTGTGTGTGTGTGTGTGTGTGTGTGTGTGTGTGTGTGTGTGTGTGTGTGTGTGTGTGTGTGTGTGTGTGTGTGTGTGTGTGTGTGTGTGTGTGTGTGTGTGTGTGTGTGTGTGTAGGTGTGTGTGTGTGTGTGTGTGTGTGTGTGTGTGTGTGTGTGTGTGTGTGTGTTGTGTGTGTGTGTGTGTGTGTGTGTGTGTGTGTGTGTGTGTGTGTGTGTGTGTGTGTGTGTGTGTGTGTGTGTGTGTGTGTGTGTGTGTGTGTGTGTGTGTGTGTGTGTGTGTGTGTGTGTGTGTGTGTGTGTGTGTGTGTGTGTGTGTGTGTGTGTGTGTGTGTGTGTGTGTGTGTGTGTGTGTGTGTGTGTGTGTGTGTGTGGGTGTGTGTGTGTGTGTGTGTGTGTGTGTGTGTGTGTGTGTGTGTGTGTGTGTGTGTGTGTGTGTGTGTGTGTGTGTGTGTGTGTGTGTGTGTGTGTGTGTGTGTGTGTGTGTGTGTGTGTGTGTGTGTGTGTGTGTGTGTGTGTGTGTGTGTGTGTGTGTGTGTGTGTGTGTGTGTGTGTGTGTGTGTGTGTGTGTGTGTGTGTGTGTGTGTGTGTGTGTGTGTGTTTGTATGTGTGGTGTTTATTTCCACCATAACGTCAGTTTAGCATAGGGATTTGAGCTCTGGTGACGAGTATGAAAAATTTTCCGTTTCCAATACCTAAGTTGTTTCTATTTCTTTATAGGTTGACGGTGGGTGTGCGGTTGTGGCGCAGCTGAGACGCCGACTTTCAAAGGCGCTCTGGTGGTCTGCGTCTCAAGAGCCGTCCGCTCGCACTAACCTGGCAATATTAATGACATATTCCATCTACACCGGGTATGTTAACTGCTTTGCAATGCTGTGCAGAAGTAACACTCGGTTACAAGTAATATATTCTCAGCAACAGGATGTCAAAATTATTATTTTCAGCTGCCCTAATTTATGGATAGCTACTGTTTTCTAACAAGTGCGGACCCATCTCGCTGTATCGGGTTTGGGTCCGGGGCAAAATCGTAGCCATTTATTTCACGACGAACGCCTGTCAAATAGAAATGCATATACATATTTATATATTTGCCAAAAACAGCAAATCCCGGCGATGGGATTCGAACCCGGGACTCCAGCGACAAATAAGGAATGGTGGCAGAAAGCCATGACCACGAGCTACACAAAAAAAAATTGGTACGGCTAGCTCGCATAATTCGCGAGTAAATGCCGACCGAATGATGGACACCGCTAAAATAGTTGCACGTGCCTGCCGCACGTGATTTGGGGGCACCACCGTCGCCACCCCCAAGAGGCACCCTGCACTCATGAGGACTACCCGCCCACTAAGTTTGGTCGTCTGGCGTCCCGTGGTATGGGCTGCACGGCTGTGCATCCGGATTTTCCAATGGTTTGGAGAGAACAAGACAATGGCGGCGATGGGATTCGAACCCGGGACTCCAGCGACAAATAAGGAATAGTGGCAGATAGCGCAAACAAAAACAAATACAAATGCAAACAAAATAACGCGCGTAACAAATGCTAACGTCACCATCTGCAAGAATAGTTAAACCAGATTCTAGTCATTAATCCACATGGGCTCACATATATTGTCCAACAAGGGTCGGTAGCGCTTCACTGACAGTGAAGCCCTTGTCCCTGCACCAAGAAATATAACTCTGCTATACACGTCGCTCATGCTCTCAGGTCCGAGGCGGTCTCCTCGTCGCCCACGCTAGGCCTCACCTGACGAAATCAAGCAATGAAGCCAATATCCATCTGCACCAGGTATGTTATCACTCCAACTACTGGGGGAGGATTATTTGCCCCTTCGTATTATGTTGCGAAGCGATACCGTGAACACTGATGCCAGTACCTTCATCAAATGTGCAGCACCATCTTTTGCATTAGTTCCTCATATGTTCGACGAAGGACAATGAGGTCATCGTAGGTCAACTGGGAACAGGCACGTAGCCAGGATTTCGTCCAGGGAGGGGCGGCTCCTCGAAAGGGCCCCTTCCCATGCGTTGAAAGGGCCCCTTCCCAAGCGTTGAAAGCCCCCCCCCCCAAAAAAAAACGCATGAAAAGGCACGTTACAAGGCTGGAAATGCAGTATGGCAGGTATGACATGGGCCATACCAACGTTTAGGAGCTGGAGTTAGCAAACTGCCACATCAACTTTGGAACCAGCGACACGAATTTTGAATCAGCTATACTAACTTTGAATATTTTTGTTAAGCTGAAGACCTGGAACTTTTAAACAGATTGCTCCGCGGAGCGGCGCGAATTTTTTTTAGTTTTATGCCCTGGGTTGCTTTCTCATCAATGCGTCGCATTGCGTATGGTGCGGACCTCTAAAATTACTATATTGTGCGTTTAAAAGTGCGGAGAAAATGTGCTAAAGTGAACTATTTTGCCCAATAATATAGTAAAGTAGCAACTTAACACATAAATGCGCCAAGAAACTGACCGATTTTTTCCTAACCCGCATATAATTGAATTTGTAGTTCAATTGCGCCGCGGAGCGGCGCGAAAATTTTGAGTGCTATTCCCTGTACAACTGTATTCTTACAGTTGAAAGGCCCAAGGTCCCTTCAGATCGTCTAGGGGCCCCTCTGACCTTTTCTACGCCCTTCCGACCTGTTCAGGGACTCATCTGGGATCCGCGAAGCGAAAAGACATGATGTGGGGTGGGTGATATATATATAATACAAAGAAGGCTTACTCTAGGAAAAAATACAATCGGATCTGTCGGGTATATTTGTAGCACCCTGACGAAGGGTGTTACAATATACCCGAAAGCTCCGCTTTTAATATTTTGTATTGTGGAGTAAGTCCTCTTTGTATTTAATCTTCATCTGGGATCTCTACGTGCTTTGACCCTTCCGGTCTCACCAGACTCCTCTGACCTTCCAAGAAGCCCCCCTTGTGTGGCAAGGGGCCCATTCGGCCTGTTCAGAGGTCCTTCCGACCTGGCCAGGGACTGCACTGGCTGCTTTGTCGCCCTGCCGACATGCTCAGGGGCAGGGGCGGCGGATTGCAGGGCGCAGGGTACCCAAAATCCCCCCTCAAAAGCAAATCCTGGGAAGGGGAAGGGTCATGTTGCCCCCAGATTGAGCAGGCTAAAATATGCGGGGGGGGGGGGCAAAACTACCCTTTGCCCCCCAGGATTTTCGACTTGGGGGAATTTTGGGTACCCTGCCCCCCGCAATCCGCCGCCCCTGCTCAGGGGCCCCTCCGACATGCCCAGGGGCCCCTCCAGTCTGGCTAGGAACTCATCCGGCATGTTCAAGAGGCCTTCCGACCGGCCCAGAGATTCTTTCGGTCTAGCCAGGTCTCCTAGGACCAGGTCTTTCAGGAGACCAGGTCTTTCGGTCTCCGATCGGCCCAGCGACTCTTCTGGTCGGCCTGCGCTTGCTGCTTTGTCACCCTGCCGACATGCTCAAGGGGCCCTCCGACCCGCCCTGGAGCCCCTCCGTGCTGGCCAGGGGCCACTTCGGCATGTTCAGGGGCCCTTCTCACCCGCCCAGGGGTCCTTTTCAGGGGCCCCTCCGATCTGCGCAGGGGCCCTTTTAACTTTTCAGGGGTGCTCTGGTCTCTCCAGGGGCCCTTTAACCTTCTAAGGGGCCCTTCCGACCTAGCAAGGGACTGCACTGGCTGCTTTGTCGCCTTCCGACATGCTCCGAGGGCCCTCCAACCTGCCCTGGGGCCCCTCCGTGCTGGCTAGGGGCTCATTCGGCATGTCCAGGGGCCCTTCTGACCCACCTAGGTGCCCTTTCGGTCTGGTCAGGGCCCCTCTGACCTGCACAGGGGCCCTCTTAACTGCCCAGGGGCCCTCTGGTCTGTCCAGGGGCCCTCCAACCTGCGCAGGGGCCCTTATGACCTGGCAAAGGTCTGCGCTGGCCGCTTTGTCGCCCTGTCGACATGCTCAGGGGCCTCTCAACCTGCCCAGGGGCCCCCCTGTGCTGGCTAGGGGCCCATTCGACGTGTTCAGGGGGCCCATTCGACGTACTCAGGGGGCCCTCTGACCCGCTCAGGGGCCCTTTCGGTCTGGCCAGGGGCACCTCTGACATGCACAGGGCTCTTTTGAACGTCCAAGGGGCCCTCTAGTCTTTCAGAGAGGGCCCTGGTGACCCTAAAGGGCCTCTGATGTCTTCTAAACTCTCTAAAGACCACGCTTCGTGTAGTAAAGAGCCTATGATACCGCGCTTCGTGCGGTCTCGTCGGCCCTTTTCGGCGCGCTGCGCGCCGAAAAGGGCCCTCCTGGCCTCCAGGGGAGGGCGGCCGCCCCCGCCGCCCTCCCCTTGGCTACGTGCCTGACTGGAAATGACGTCATAGTGAAGCCATGTTCTACTTTTTTTTGTTGAAAATGGTTTAACACAAGGCGGCAATCGAAATCTCTCAATAAGACGTATCTAATACACACTGGAAATTTTAAAACTAAGTGCACATGTCAGCTAAAGGATAGGGTAAAAGTAAACATTGAGGTATTTGAGTGTATTGTAGCGGGGTACATCTTCTCTGCATGTTCCAATGCACCGGGCCTGACTCCTCTGACAAAACATTCCGAGCCGGCCGGCGGCAGACGCCCCCTCTCCTCGCATCCAACCCAGACATGCAAAAACTCGGGTCCGAAGCCCGAGACTGCAAGTCTAGTAACTACAGTCATCACAGCCATCGCCAGAACAGCTGAGTAAGCGAGACGACGGCGGGGAGCAACGCTAGCCGGGTGTACGCCCCTCAGGTACACCCATTACGGTACCAGTCCCATTTGCGTACCGGCCCCAGTACCGTCCCTACCGGTGCTGCCACATCACCTCGCCCCTCCCCTCTATGTCCTATGAGTCAGCACAGCCAGGGCGGCCGCCCAAAGGCAGAGGGACAGCTGTGTAGAACTGTAGCACGCCAACAAAGAGACGGGTTTGAAGTAAGGGAAGAATCGTTGTTGAGAAGAAATGCGGATGATAAACCGACACTATTGATGCGAAGTGATAGAAAATCGCAGTCAATTATTACGGAACAAATGACGTGTACGATATACGCGGAGTAAGACGTAAAATCAGAAGTATTGTCTAAAAAGAAGAATTGATATTATCACAAGGGCGAAGAGCTAATTGCAAGTAAGGATAAAATTAGAAATACGATCAACGCCGGCATATATATATATATATATATATATATATATATATATATATGTATATATATATGTGTATGTATATATATATATGTATATATATTTAACGATTGTTAATGCAGCACTACAAATTACTGAACCTGAACGTAGCTCCAAGCAATGATACAAAATTAAGCATGTCAAGAGTTTCGTTAAACTGAAGAAGGCGAACATTTCATGCTGGAAAAATAAAGGGATGAAAAGAAAGTCATCTAAAAACGATACTACGACGTAATAATTGGAATGCAATGACTGAAAGGACTACCTGATTGATTATTGAAGAATACCATTTTATCAGCAAGATGCATTATCAAGAAACCAAAATTATCTGGTTATATAAAGATGCCGTAGTCCTCTTATCAAACTTATATAAAGATATTTGCACCAGACACCAGACACATGGCAGTAACGAAGCAAAGGGCGTGGCCATAGGTAGCAAGCAAACAAGAAAGTGGAAGAAATAAGCACTACTTGAAGCAATTATATTATGAACAAAATTAAGTAAGAAAGGTCATTAAGAAGTTTGAAGAAGCTCTATACACTAGAAATGCAAAATTGTCGACGGCAAGAATCGGCCAATCAGAAGACGGGGGTGTGCCACACCCAGAGCAAGACACCGCCGGGTCGGAGTATAAAAAGAGGCAACGTCGCACAGAGAGGGGAAGGGGAGCGGACAGCAGCGGACAGCAGCGGAGGCAGTCGACAACGGGACCCCAGCACGCGCGCTGCCCGCGGCGCGGCGGCGGCAGCCGTCCGCCGTGGCAGGGCTGACAGCGGAGACAAGACAGCGGACAGGAGCGGACAGCAGCGGAAGGGGAGCGGACAGCAGCGGACAGCAGCGGAGGCAGTCGACAACGGGACCCCAGCACGCGCGCTGCCCGCGGCGCGGCGGCGGCAGCCGTCCGCCGTGGCAGGGCTGACAGCCGCAGAGAGAGGAAGACGGCAAGAACAGAGCCGACGGCGGCAGATCACAGTAAGTCACGAAGCTGCTCATCCTCTCCGATCCTACCCGAAATTCTGCCCAGGTCCGGTGATTACAAAATTTAAACAATAAGGGACTAAGTGGGATATTTTACGTAATTTGGGTCATCTGTCCAGGCTCGCTACTTCTTACCTAGGAAGGCAGGAAGAATGTATGTGTAGCCGATGCTGTACTAGAGGTGTGATGCCAAGCGACCGTAGTACTTTGGAATCCAGCACGCTGCGTTGCAGGTCATGGCGTAAGCCCTAGCGCATTGGCGCATGTAAATACGAGCGGTTTTAGTTAGTATTTTAAACTAGAGATTGAGCGAGTCAATTATTCGGTTCTGTGCTGGTTTTGGTGATATTAGGCGGAGATTCAAATGAATCATTGGTTGAACATGTAAATTGATTGGGACGTACCAAAAACGATTATTTACTGCGCTACCGTTTGTTTAGTTGCTGAGTTAAAATAAACATTGTAAATTTGTGTAACATTTTACGGGGGAAAGGAGACATGATGGAGACGAGAGGGTCGTTGAAGGAAGGAAATGTACACAGCGATGCGGTTCCCCGACAGCATGAGGTAAGGCAAGAATTAAGCCAGTATAGCCGCAGATAAGTAGGATATGTTTCGATTGTTGTTTGAATGGTTCGATTAATTCGTTCTCGTCTTGCTCGCAATACTTAGCCAGAAGCCCGAGTTTAATGATTAAGTACGTTTCCGCTTCAGTAAATTTAACGTTATGTATCAGAGTTGTGGACGACTTCAAATCACGGAATGGTAACTTTCGCTGAACGGTTAAAACGCCAGGTAACCCAACTACCAGACAAAGTATTAGTGAGGTTGGGTAGAGACTCGTCATTCTAGCTTGGCAGGTAAGGATAACAAATGTAAGGACCATATCACTGAGACGGCATCGATTGGTTATAAAGTATCGGTTCATTCTGTCGCTTAGAGGTGTGCTCTATGTTGAGCGGGACAACACAAATCGGAGACTGGTAAGTTACCGCCAGGGGATTGTCTGTCTAAGATTACATATGTAAAATCGGCGATGCGCTATTAGCTATTGGTCCAGCATCGCTTCCTACCGACGATTGTTTAAGGACGGTGTATGAGAAATGCGATTCCTTAGCCGTCAATGCGATCTCGTTTCTGTCGCTGATAAACTCGTGCCGCTGATCCGGAATGGTTAACGTTAAATCCCTGTCTATATTACCTTCTTGGAATTATCGATCAAACCATAACTAGTTCAGCCCGTAAAAGGTTCTAAGGGTGCAGCAACCTGCAACAGACGTATACTTGCGAGTCAGTGGATGATAAGTATAACAGTCAAATTAACTTTCTTAATATTGTGAGTCTCCTAACCGTCTGTTAAAAATACACCTTCAGCCAGCAGCTCGCGATTTACGACATTACAGCCGACGCCTTCCCTTTGTTAACGTCATGGTACAACTGTAATGTTAGATGTCCTGTATATTGACAGTCCAAGTGGTAACTTAAGCCTTATTATTAGCCAACTATAAACAGCGTTAAATTATTTGAATATATTCTGACGATGGTGCACTGCCGATTATATTGAAGTTTAAAAGTGATATTTAGGAGATTACTAGCTGGTGCTTATTGAAATGGGTCATTTGTGATACATGCACGTTATCTCTGGTGGCGATTCTTTTTGGACAACGTTTCCCATGTGGGAAATTACCTAAGAGTCATATAATTTACGTCCCCGATAGAGAACTGGTAAAGCGGTTAGTACTCAGGCATAGTTGGAGAAACGTCGCTGATACTGATTTCGTAATAGGATAGCTAGAAGGACATGGACAGGACAGGGAGGTTGATCCCTGCAACAGTGGGACAGGACAGGACAGGGAGGTGTGATCCCTGCAACGGTGGGACAGGACAGGAAGGTGTGATCCCTGCAACAGTGGGTCAGGACAGGACAGGACAGGGAGGTGTGATCCCTGCAACAGTGGGACAGGACAGGACAGGGAGGTGTGATCCCTGCAACAGTGGGTCAGGACAGGACAGGACAGAGATTAAATAGTATCGGAGCTTGGAGGAGAGGCATGACGGCTTGTGTGCCCGATCCTTGTATCGAAAATCTATCAGCGTGGCGAAACATGTAAATGAAAGTGCTCGTGGAAAATTATGCCCAGACCGAGTGATATCGGCTGGCCGCATATCACAGGGAGGTTACAATTAGTAAGTCCGAGACTGCGGGTGCCAAATGCCAGAGGATGATAGGTTGGCGCAGAAAAAGGAGGGCGAGGGAGGAAGGATAAGAGGGAGGAGGAGGCCGTACGTGCCTCAGAAGTCACTCTAGGTTAAACGGGAAGATCTCCTCTAGAGATTCCCGGGCGCCCGCAGTCGGTATATAGGCTAGGACATCCGCGTAGCCCGCCGTCGATGCCGGTCGATGTTAACTTAGAAAGTTGGTCCGGCGGAGCCAGGTCGTGGCCCGGATGGAGGTCAGAGGTCCGGCGGAGCCCAAGTTAGGCCCGGATAGAGGACCCAGGTCCGGCGGAGCCCAGGTCGGAGGCCCGGACAGTAGGTAT
Organism: Chirona hameri; assembly: GCA_036785665.1. Classification (NCBI taxonomy): domain Eukaryota; kingdom Metazoa; phylum Arthropoda; class Thecostraca; order Balanomorpha; family Balanidae; genus Chirona; species Chirona hameri. The sequence continues at coordinate 12,602 of JAXIVJ010008177.1, forward strand.
AGGGGCCTCTCCCGGACAGAGAGGATAAGACGAGCAGTAAAGCGTAGTCGGTGTTTCATATAAGTCCTATGGATAAACTAGCTCCCTTCTAAAGTAGGAACCGGACGGATTACGTTGAATACATATATTCTGGGCGGCCCACGCAGCAATGCTGTCGTTCAGCGGAGCGCTAGTAGGATTTCGTATTGACGAGGACATTTATCCTACCTGGGAGTCACTCATCCAGCTGGCATCCGGCACTACTGGGAGGGAATTTTTTGGGACGGACAAATAATTATGGGGCGAATGAAAGCGGAATGTCTGTAGCTGGGAAAGTGGCAGTGCGGATGATGACGGATAAATCTTAGGTTAAGGCCCAGTAGGAGTAGTCCGAACTTTGCCTGGACAGCCGTACGGATCATCACTTGAAGGAAAGCAAAACTTAGCGACGCTGGGCGTAAGACAAAGTGGGCGATTTTGGCTTTGGAGGTGAGCAGGGGTTCGAGGGGATGGGTAACTGGACGGATGACCTAACTTACGATCCGACTTACGATTGTAAAGAGATACCTAATCACGAAAGTTGGCAGTGGTCACCAGGGCGTCACAACCGACGCTAATCCTACCCCTTTTCCCTTTGTACCGTCCTCACCCTCATGGGCGAGACACTGCCCTCCCGTCCTCGAGCAGTGAAATGGCATGTCGGTGAACCAGCCTATACGATGGACCAGGATGATCAGTCTCTCAAAATTTAAAAGCATCTACCACCATCAGATGTTTTGTACGCGGAAGGGGATCTTGCTACGCTACGCTATACCTACATCAAGACATCTGTCTCTACATCTACGCTATGCTACACCTACATCTCTACATCAGCTTCTACATCTCCCATCACTTCTAGCAGACCTACGAACCGGACAGGTCACTGCAGGTCGCTGCATGTCACTGCAGGTCACTGCATGTCACTGCAGGTCACTGCATGTCACTGCAGGTCACTGCAGGTCATGACAGGTCACTGCAGGTCACTGCAGAACACTGCAGGTCACTGCAGGTCACTGCAGGTCACGGCAGGTCACCGAAGGTCGAGCTGACGAAGAGGACAAGAGGGATCAGCAGTTCCCAGTACAGCCAGAGGGAGCAGCAGCTTCCCATGACAGCTGGTGGAGTGGATGCACTCTTCGTCTCCCATTTCTCCTTTCTCTTTAAACCCCCGCTCTCCTTCTACCTTCTTCTCCATTCCCCTCTCCCTACAATGTATCCCCCCACTGCTATCCCACTCTACAACGTACCCCTCCCTCCACACGCCAGAGTGGAGCGGAACCCGGCCCAGCTCCTTGTTCCCTATCATACCCTCCCACTCTCTCTCTCTCTACCTCTATGACCCCTCTGTCATTCCCCAACGCTACAAATGGAGCCCACAACGCGGGGCTTGGTCATTTCTGTACATCACGAAGCTGATAGATAGGCGCAAGTCGCCGAACCCTGGAATGAAGGACAGCGAGGGACAGAAGAAGCGTCTGTTGCGACGCGTTTGGAAAGGTGGATAGAAGAAACGTGAAGAAGCGTTGGGAACGGAGAAACAGCATCAGAAGGTCTGAAGAAGGTTCTGACAGCATACAGCTACTGGGGGCAGAGAAGGTGACATGTATAAGTCAAACTCAAGCACAGCGACTGCAGGAAGCAGAAGAAGGAAGGGAATGAGGTTAACTGGAGAAGCACTTAAGACCTGGAGAAGAACCAAAGACCTGGAGGAAGAAGAGGACTACGAAGAGGACAAAGAAGACGAAGGGGACGAGACGGAGGCGTTCCCGAGACGAATGATGAAGACGATGCGGGAGAAGTACGTGTCTCAGGCAGTGAGGCGACCGCAGACGGTCGCCTCACTGCCTGAGGCGACCGTCTGCGGTCGCCTCACTGCCTAATGGAGGAGGACGCCGACGAGCTAATGGAGGAGGACGCCGCTGAGGAGGAGGACGAGCTGAAGAAGACCTGCGACCAGGCAAGGCGCCTGGTCACCTGACTGAGGGAGGAAGAGGACCAGACTCTGCGCGTGGCCCAGCCGCGCTCTGCGCGTGGCCCATCCGGGCTCTGCGCGAGGCCCATCCGGACTCAGCAAGTGACCATCCAGACTCCGCGCATGGCCAGCCGGGCTCTGCGCGAGGCCCATCTGGGCTCTGCGCGGGCCCATCCGGGCTCTGCGCCTGGCCCATCCGGGCTCTGCGCGTGGCCCAGCCGGACTCCGCGCGGAGACCATCCGGGATATGCGCGTAATCATCCAGACGCTGCGCGTGGCCAGCCGCGCTCTGCGCGTGGCCCATCCGGGCTCTACGCGAGGCCCATCCGGGCTCTGCGTGGGGCCCATCCGGGCTCTGCGCGAGGCCCATCCGGGCTCTGCACGAGGCCCATGCGGGCTCTTCGCGAGGCCCATCCGGGCTCTGCACGAGGCCCATCTGGGCTCTGCGCGAGGCCATCCGGGCTCTGCGAGAGGCCCATCCGGGCTCTGCGCGTGGTCATCCGGGCTCTGTGCATGGCCATTCTGGCGCTGCGCGTGGTCCAGCCACGGTCTGCGTGGCTCTGCAAGGCTCTGCGCGGGGGGCAGGCTCTGCGCTTGGGCCAGTTTCTGGGCGTGGCCAACCCTGGCAAGTGTGGGACCAGCCTGCCGAGAAAATGAAGACCCGGCACCAGCCAGCGTACGGTTAGTCAGTAGCGTACGGTATTGCTTGAAAAGTAAAGTTAAAGTTAAAGTCGAAAATGTAATGGTGTAGGCGCAAAAAGGTGTAAAGGTGAAAATGTAAAAGTGAAGCACTGATGTTGAACGTAATGTAAAGGTGTCTAAATGTGTGGTGTAGTTCGTGGCGCAGTTACTGTAAGTGTGTGCAAAAATGTATAACGTATATGTAGAAGCCAGTCTGGACAGAACTAAGGGGAGAACTTATGGCTATATAACTACGGGGGGTTCAAATCTTTTCCTTCCGAGTTGCGAGGTCGCAACTGTTCGGGTTAAATTTAAAGATGTAGCGGGGTACATCTTCTCTGCATGTTCCAATGCACCGGGCCTGACTCCTCTGACAAAACATTCCGAGCCGGCCGGCGGCAGACGCCCCCTCTCCTCGCATCCAACCCAGACATGCAAAAACTCGGGTCCGAAGCCCGAGACTGCAAGTCTAGTAACTACAGTCATCACAGCCATCGCCAGAACAGCTGAGTAAGCGAGACGACGGCGGGGAGCAACGCTAGCCGGGTGTACGCCCCTCAGGTACACCCATTACGGTACCAGTCCCATTTGCGTACCGGCCCCAGTACCGTCCCTACCGGCGCTGCCACATCACCCCGCCCCTCCCCTCTATGTCCTATGAGTCAGCACAGCCAGGGCGGCCGCCCAAAGGCAGAGGGACAGCTGTGTAGAACTGTAGCACGCCAACAAAGAGACGGGTTTGAAGTAAGGGAAGAATCGTTGTTGAGAAGAAATGCGGATGATAAACCGACACTATTGATGCGAAGTGATAGAAAATCGCAGTCAATTATTACGGAACAAATGACGTGTACGATATACGCGGAGTAAGACGTAAAATCAGAAGTATTGTCTAAAAAGAAGAATTGATATTATCACAAGGGCGAAGAGCTAATTGCAAGTAAGGATAAAATTAGAAATACGATCAACGCCGGCATATATATATATATATATATATATGTTTATATATATATGTGTATGTATATATATATATATATGTATATATATATATTTAACGATTGTTAATGCAGCACTACAAATTACTGAACCTGAACGTAGCTCCAAGCAATGATACAAAATTAAGCATGTCAAGAGTTTCGTTAAACTGAAGAAGGCGAACATTTCATGCTGGAAAAATAAAGGGATGAAAAGAAAGTCATCTAAAAACGATACTACGACGTAATAATTGGAATGCAATGACTGAAAGGACTACCTGATTGATTATTGAAGAATACCATTTTATCAGCAAGATGCATTATCAAGAAACCAAAATTATCTGGTTATATAAAGATGCCGTAGTCCTCTTATCAAACTTATATAAAGATATTTGCACCAGACACCAGACACATGGCAGTAACGAAGCAAAGGGCGTGGCCATAGGTAGCAAGCAAACAAGAAAGTGGAAGAAATAAGCACTACTTGAAGCAATTATATTATGAACAAAATTAAGTAAGAAAGGTCATTAAGAAGTTTGAAGAAGCTCTATACACTAGAAATGCAAAATTGTCGACGGCAAGAATCGGCCAATCAGAAGACGGGGGTGTGCCACACCCAGAGCAAGACACCGCCGGGTCGGAGTATAAAAAGAGGCAACGTCGCACAGAGAGGGGAAGGGGAGCGGACAGCAGCGGACAGCAGCGGAGGCAGTCGACAACGGGACCCCAGCACGCGCGCTGCCCGCGGCGCGGCGGCGGCAGCCGTCCGCCGTGGCAGGGCTGACAGCGGAGACAAGACAGCGGACAGGAGCGGACAGCAGCGGAAGGGGAGCGGACAGCAGCGGACAGCAGCGGAGGCAGTCGACAACGGGACCCCAGCACGCGCGCTGCCCGCGGCGCGGCGGCGGCAGCCGTCCGCCGTGGCAGGGCTGACAGCCGCAGAGAGAGGAAGACGGCAAGAACAGAGCCGACGGCGGCAGATCACAGTAAGTCACGAAGCTGCTCATCCTCTCCGATCCTACCCGAAATTCTGCCCAGGTCCGGTGATTACAAAATTTAAACAATAAGGGACTAAGTGGGATATTTTACGTAATTTGGGTCATCTGTCCAGGCTCGCTACTTCTTACCTAGGAAGGCAGGAAGAATGTATGTGTAGCCGATGCTGTACTAGAGGTGTGATGCCAAGCGACCGTAGTACTTTGGAATCCAGCACGCTGCGTTGCAGGTCATGGCGTAAGCCCTAGCGCATTGGCGCATGTAAATACGAGCGGTTTTAGTTAGTATTTTAAACTAGAGATTGAGCGAGTCAATTATTCGGTTCTGTGCTGGTTTTGGTGATATTAGGCGGAGATTCAAATGAATCATTGGTTGAACATGTAAATTGATTGGGACGTACCAAAAACGATTATTTACTGCGCTACCGTTTGTTTAGTTGCTGAGTTAAAATAAACATTGTAAATTTGTGTAACATTTTACGGGGGAAAGGAGACATGATGGAGACGAGAGGGTCGTTGAAGGAAGGAAATGTACACAGCGATGCGGTTCCCCGACAGCATGAGGTAAGGCAAGAATTAAGCCAGTATAGCCGCAGATAAGTAGGATATGTTTCGATTGTTGTTTGAATGGTTCGATTAATTCGTTCTCGTCTTGCTCGCAATACTTAGCCAGAAGCCCGAGTTTAATGATTAAGTACGTTTCCGCTTCAGTAAATTTAACGTTATGTATCAGAGTTGTGGACGACTTCAAATCACGGAATGGTAACTTTCGCTGAACGGTTAAAACGCCAGGTAACCCAACTACCAGACAAAGTATTAGTGAGGTTGGGTAGAGACTCGTCATTCTAGCTTGGCAGGTAAGGATAACAAATGTAAGGACCATATCACTGAGACGGCATCGATTGGTTATAAAGTATCGGTTCATTCTGTCGCTTAGAGGTGTGCTCTATGTTGAGCGGGACAACACAAATCGGAGACTGGTAAGTTACCGCCAGGGGATTGTCTGTCTAAGATTACATATGTAAAATCGGCGATGCGCTATTAGCTATTGGTCCAGCATCGCTTCCTACCGACGATTGTTTAAGGACGGTGTATGAGAAATGCGATTCCTTAGCCGTCAATGCGATCTCGTTTCTGTCGCTGATAAACTCGTGCCGCTGATCCGGAATGGTTAACGTTAAATCCCTGTCTATATTACCTTCTTGGAATTATCGATCAAACCATAACTAGTTCAGCCCGTAAAAGGTTCTAAGGGTGCAGCAACCTGCAACAGACGTATACTTGCGAGTCAGTGGATGATAAGTATAACAGTCAAATTAACTTTCTTAATATTGTGAGTCTCCTAACCGTCTGTTAAAAATACACCTTCAGCCAGCAGCTCGCGATTTACGACATTACAGCCGACGCCTTCCCTTTGTTAACGTCATGGTACAACTGTAATGTTAGATGTCCTGTATATTGACAGTCCAAGTGGTAACTTAAGCCTTATTATTAGCCAACTATAAACAGCGTTAAATTATTTGAATATATTCTGACGATGGTGCACTGCCGATTATATTGAAGTTTAAAAGTGATATTTAGGAGATTACTAGCTGGTGCTTATTGAAATGGGTCATTTGTGATACATGCACGTTATCTCTGGTGGCGATTCTTTTTGGACAACGTTTCCCATGTGGGAAATTACCTAAGAGTCATATAATTTACGTCCCCGATAGAGAACTGGTAAAGCGGTTAGTACTCAGGCATAGTTGGAGAAACGTCGCTGATACTGATTTCGTAATAGGATAGCTAGAAGGACATGGACAGGACAGGGAGGTTGATCCCTGCAACAGTGGGACAGGACAGGACAGGGAGGTGTGATCCCTGCAACGGTGGGACAGGACAGGAAGGTGTGATCCCTGCAACAGTGGGTCAGGACAGGACAGGACAGGGAGGTGTGATCCCTGCAACAGTGGGACAGGACAGGACAGGGAGGTGTGATCCCTGCAACAGTGGGTCAGGACAGGACAGGACAGAGATTAAATAGTATCGGAGCTTGGAGGAGAGGCATGACGGCTTGTGTGCCCGATCCTTGTATCGAAAATCTATCAGCGTGGCGAAACATGTAAATGAAAGTGCTCGTGGAAAATTATGCCCAGACCGAGTGATATCGGCTGGCCGCATATCACAGGGAGGTTACAATTAGTAAGTCCGAGACTGCGGGTGCCAAATGCCAGAGGATGATAGGTTGGCGCAGAAAAAGGAGGGCGAGGGAGGAAGGATAAGAGGGAGGAGGAGGCCGTACGTGCCTCAGAAGTCACTCTAGGTTAAACGGGAAGATCTCCTCTAGAGATTCCCGGGCGCCCGCAGTCGGTATATAGGCTAGGACATCCGCGTAGCCCGCCGTCGATGCCGGTCGATGTTAACTTAGAAAGTTGGTCCGGCGGAGCCAGGTCGTGGCCCGGATGGAGGTCAGAGGTCCGGCGGAGCCCAAGTTAGGCCCGGATAGAGGACCCAGGTCCGGCGGAGCCCAGGTCGGAGGCCCGGACAGTAGGTATAGGGGCCTCTCCCGGACAGAGAGGATAAGACGAGCAGTAAAGCGTAGTCGGTGTTTCATATAAGTCCTATGGATAAACTAGCTCCCTTCTAAAGTAGGAACCGGACGGATTACGTTGAATACATATATTCTGGGCGGCCCACGCAGCAATGCTGTCGTTCAGCGGAGCGCTAGTAGGATTTCGTATTGACGAGGACATTTATCCTACCTGGGAGTCACTCATCCAGCTGGCATCCGGCACTACTGGGAGGGAATTTTTTGGGACGGACAAATAATTATGGGGCGAATGAAAGCGGAATGTCTGTAGCTGGGAAAGTGGCAGTGCGGATGATGACGGATAAATCTTAGGTTAAGGCCCAGTAGGAGTAGTCCGAACTTTGCCTGGACAGCCGTACGGATCATCACTCGAAGGAAAGCAAAACTTAGCGACGCTGGGCGTAAGACAAAGTGGGCGATTTTGGCTTTGGAGGTGAGCAGGGGTTCGAGGGGATGGGTAACTGGACGGATGACCTAACTTACGATCCGACTTACGATTGTAAAGAGATACCTAATCACGAAAGTTGGCAGTGGTCACCAGGGCGTCACAACCGACGCTAATCCTACCCCTTTTCCCTTTGTACCGTCCTCACCCTCATGGGCGAGACACTGCCCTCCCGTCCTCGAGCAGTGAAATGGCATGTCGGTGAACCAGCCTATACGATGGACCAGGATGATCAGTCTCTCAAAATTTAAAAGCATCTACCACCATCAGATGTTTTGTACGCGGAAGGGGATCTTGCTACGCTACGCTATACCTACATCAAGACATCTGTCTCTACATCTACGCTATGCTACACCTACATCTCTACATCAGCTTCTACATCTCCCATCACTTCTAGCAGACCTACGAACCGGACAGGTCACTGCAGGTCGCTGCATGTCACTGCAGGTCACTGCATGTCACTGCAGGTCACTGCATGTCACTGCAGGTCACTGCAGGTCATGACAGGTCACTGCAGGTCACTGCAGAACACTGCAGGTCACTGCAGGTCACTGCAGGTCACGGCAGGTCACCGAAGGTCGAGCTGACGAAGAGGACAAGAGGGATCAGCAGTTCCCAGTACAGCCAGAGGGAGCAGCAGCTTCCCATGACAGCTGGTGGAGTGGATGCACTCTTCGTCTCCCATTTCTCCTTTCTCTTTAAACCCCCGCTCTCCTTCTACCTTCTTCTCCATTCCCCTCTCCCTACAATGTATCCCCCCACTGCTATCCCACTCTACAACGTACCCCTCCCTCCACACGCCAGAGTGGAGCGGAACCCGGCCCAGCTCCTTGTTCCCTATCATACCCTCCCACTCTCTCTCTCTACCTCTATGACCCCTCTGTCATTCCCCAACGCTACAAATGGAGCCCACAACGCGGGGCTTGGTCATTTCTGTACATCACGAAGCTGATAGATAGGCGCAAGTCGCCGAACCCTGGAATGAAGGACAGCGAGGGACAGAAGAAGCGTCTGTTGCGACGCGTTTGGAAAGGTGGATAGAAGAAACGTGAAGAAGCGTTGGGAACGGAGAAACAGCATCAGAAGGTCTGAAGAAGGTTCTGACAGCATACAGCTACTGGGGGCAGAGAAGGTGACATGTATAAGTCAAACTCAAGCACAGCGACTGCAGGAAGCAGAAGAAGGAAGGGAATGAGGTTAACTGGAGAAGCACTTAAGACCTGGAGAAGAACCAAAGACCTGGAGGAAGAAGAGGACTACGAAGAGGACAAAGAAGACGAAGGGGACGAGACGGAGGCGTTCCCGAGACGAATGATGAAGACGATGCGGGAGAAGTACGTGTCTCAGGCAGTGAGGCGACCGCAGACGGTCGCCTCACTGCCTGAGGCGACCGTCTGCGGTCGCCTCACTGCCTAATGGAGGAGGACGCCGACGAGCTAATGGAGGAGGACGCCGCTGAGGAGGAGGACGAGCTGAAGAAGACCTGCGACCAGGCAAGGCGCCTGGTCACCTGACTGAGGGAGGAAGAGGACCAGACTCTGCGCGTGGCCCAGCCGCGCTCTGCGCGTGGCCCATCCGGGCTCTGCGCGAGGCCCATCCGGACTCAGCAAGTGACCATCCAGACTCCGCGCATGGCCAGCCGGGCTCTGCGCGAGGCCCATCTGGGCTCTGCGCGGGCCCATCCGGGCTCTGCGCCTGGCCCATCCGGGCTCTGCGCGTGGCCCAGCCGGACTCCGCGCGGAGACCATCCGGGATATGCGCGTAATCATCCAGACGCTGCGCGTGGCCAGCCGCGCTCTGCGCGTGGCCCATCCGGGCTCTACGCGAGGCCCATCCGGGCTCTGCGTGGGGCCCATCCGGGCTCTGCGCGAGGCCCATCCGGGCTCTGCACGAGGCCCATGCGGGCTCTTCGCGAGGCCCATCCGGGCTCTGCACGAGGCCCATCTGGGCTCTGCGCGAGGCCATCCGGGCTCTGCGAGAGGCCCATCCGGGCTCTGCGCGTGGTCATCCGGGCTCTGTGCATGGCCATTCTGGCGCTGCGCGTGGTCCAGCCACGGTCTGCGTGGCTCTGCAAGGCTCTGCGCGGGGGGCAGGCTCTGCGCTTGGGCCAGTTTCTGGGCGTGGCCAACCCTGGCAAGTGTGGGACCAGCCTGCCGAGAAAATGAAGACCCGGCACCAGCCAGCGTACGGTTAGTCAGTAGCGTACGGTATTGCTTGAAAAGTAAAGTTAAAGTTAAAGTCGAAAATGTAATGGTGTAGGCGCAAAAAGGTGTAAAGGTGAAAATGTAAAAGTGAAGCACTGATGTTGAACGTAATGTAAAGGTGTCTAAATGTGTGGTGTAGTTCGTGGCGCAGTTACTGTAAGTGTGTGCAAAAATGTATAACGTATATGTAGAAGCCAGTCTGGACAGAACTAAGGGGAGAACTTATGGCTATATAACTACGGGGGGTTCAAATCTTTTCCTTCCGAGTTGCGAGGTCGCAACTGTTCGGGTTAAATTTAAAGATGTAGCGGGGTACATCTTCTCTGCATGTTCCAATGCACCGGGCCTGACTCCTCTGACAAAACATTCCGAGCCGGCCGGCGGCAGACGCCCCCTCTCCTCGCATCCAACCCAGACATGCAAAAACTCGGGTCCGAAGCCCGAGACTGCAAGTCTAGTAACTACAGTCATCACAGCCATCGCCAGAACAGCTGAGTAAGCGAGACGACGGCGGGGAGCAACGCTAGCCGGGTGTACGCCCCTCAGGTACACCCATTACGGTACCAGTCCCATTTGCGTACCGGCCCCAGTACCGTCCCTACCGGCGCTGCCACATCACCCCGCCCCTCCCCTCTATGTCCTATGAGTCAGCACAGCCAGGGCGGCCGCCCAAAGGCAGAGGGACAGCTGTGTAGAACTGTAGCACGCCAACAAAGAGACGGGTTTGAAGTAAGGGAAGAATCGTTGTTGAGAAGAAATGCGGATGATAAACCGACACTATTGATGCGAAGTGATAGAAAATCGCAGTCAATTATTACGGAACAAATGACGTGTACGATATACGCGGAGTAAGACGTAAAATCAGAAGTATTGTCTAAAAAGAAGAATTGATATTATCACAAGGGCGAAGAGCTAATTGCAAGTAAGGATAAAATTAGAAATACGATCAACGCCGGCATATATATATATATATATATATGTTTATATATATATGTGTATGTATATATATATATATATATATGTATATATATATATTTAACGATTGTTAATGCAGCACTACAAATTACTGAACCTGAACGTAGCTCCAAGCAATGATACAAAATTAAGCATGTCAAGAGTTTCGTTAAACTGAAGAAGGCGAACATTTCATGCTGGAAAAATAAAGGGATGAAAAGAAAGTCATCTAAAAACGATACTACGACGTAATAATTGGAATGCAATGACTGAAAGGACTACCTGATTGATTATTGAAGAATACCATTTTATCAGCAAGATGCATCATCAAGAAACCAAAATTATCTGGTTATATAAAGATGCCGTAGTCCTCTTATCAAACTTATATAAAGATATTTGCACCAGACACCAGACACATGGCAGTAACGAAGCAAAGGGCGTGGCCATAGGTAGCAAGCAAACAAGAAAGTGGAAGAAATAAGCACTACTTGAAGCAATTATATTATGAACAAAATTAAGTAAGAAAGGTCATTAAGAAGTTTGAAGAAGCTCTATACACTAGAAATGCAAAATTGTCGACGGCAAGAATCGGCCAATCAGAAGACGGGGGTGTGCCACACCCAGAGCAAGACACCGCCGGGTCGGAGTATAAAAAGAGGCAACGTCGCACAGAGAGGGGAAGGGGAGCGGACAGCAGCGGACAGCAGCGGAGGCAGTCGACAACGGGACCCCAGCACGCGCGCTGCCCGCGGCGCGGCGGCGGCAGCCGTCCGCCGTGGCAGGGCTGACAGCGGAGACAAGACAGCGGACAGGAGCGGACAGCAGCGGAAGGGGAGCGGACAGCAGCGGACAGCAGCGGAGGCAGTCGACAACGGGACCCCAGCACGCGCGCTGCCCGCGGCGCGGCGGCGGCAGCCGTCCGCCGTGGCAGGGCTGACAGCCGCAGAGAGAGGAAGACGGCAAGAACAGAGCCGACGGCGGCAGATCACAGTAAGTCACGAAGCTGCTCATCCTCTCCGATCCTACCCGAAATTCTGCCCAGGTCCGGTGATTACAAAATTTAAACAATAAGGGACTAAGTGGGATATTTTACGTAATTTGGGTCATCTGTCCAGGCTCGCTACTTCTTACCTAGGAAGGCAGGAAGAATGTATGTGTAGCCGATGCTGTACTAGAGGTGTGATGCCAAGCGACCGTAGTACTTTGGAATCCAGCACGCTGCGTTGCAGGTCATGGCGTAAGCCCTAGCGCATTGGCGCATGTAAATACGAGCGGTTTTAGTTAGTATTTTAAACTAGAGATTGAGCGAGTCAATTATTCGGTTCTGTGCTGGTTTTGGTGATATTAGGCGGAGATTCAAATGAATCATTGGTTGAACATGTAAATTGATTGGGACGTACCAAAAACGATTATTTACTGCGCTACCGTTTGTTTAGTTGCTGAGTTAAAATAAACATTGTAAATTTGTGTAACATTTTACGGGGGAAAGGAGACATGATGGAGACGAGAGGGTCGTTGAAGGAAGGAAATGTACACAGCGATGCGGTTCCCCGACAGCATGAGGTAAGGCAAGAATTAAGCCAGTATAGCCGCAGATAAGTAGGATATGTTTCGATTGTTGTTTGAATGGTTCGATTAATTCGTTCTCGTCTTGCTCGCAATACTTAGCCAGAAGCCCGAGTTTAATGATTAAGTACGTTTCCGCTTCAGTAAATTTAACGTTATGTATCAGAGTTGTGGACGATTTCAAATCACGGAATGGTAACTTTCGCTGAACGGTTAAAACGCCAGGTAACCCAACTACCAGACAAAGTATTAGTGAGGTTGGGTAGAGACTCGTCATTCTAGCTTGGCAGGTAAGGATAACAAATGTAAGGACCATATCACTGAGACGGCATCGATTGGTTATAAAGTATCGGTTCATTCTGTCGCTTAGAGGTGTGCTCTATGTTGAGCGGGACAACACAAATCGGAGACTGGTAAGTTACCGCCAGGGGATTGTCTGTCTAAGATTACATATGTAAAATCGGCGATGCGCTATTAGCTATTGGTCCAGCATCGCTTCCTACCGACGATTGTTTAAGGACGGTGTATGAGAAATGCGATTCCTTAGCCGTCAATGCGACCTCGTTTCTGTCGCTGATAAACTCGTGCCGCTGATCCGGAATGGTTAACGTTAAATCCCTGTCTATATTACCTTCTTGGAATTATCGATCAAACCATAACTAGTTCAGCCCGTAAAAGGTTCTAAGGGTGCAGCAACCTGCAACAGACGTATACTCGCGAGTCAGTGGATGATAAGTATAACAGTCAAATTAACTTTCTTAATATTGTGAGTCTCCTAACCGTCTGTTAAAAATACACCTTCAGCCAGCAGCTCGCGATTTACGACATTACAGCCGACGCCTTCCCTTTGTTAACGTCATGGTACAACTGTAATGTTAGATGTCCTGTATATTGACAGTCCAAGTGGTAACTTAAGCCTTATTATTAGCCAACTATAAACAGCGTTAAATTATTTGAATATATTCTGACGATGGTGCACTGCCGATTATATTGAAGTTTAAAAGTGATATTTAGGAGATTACTAGCTGGTGCTTATTGAAATGGGTCATTTGTGATACATGCACGTTATCTCTGGTGGCGATTCTTTTTGGACAACGTTTCCCATGTGGGAAATTACCTAAGAGTCATATAATTTACGTCCCCGATAGAGAACTGGTAAAGCGGTTAGTACTCAGGCATAGTTGGAGAAACGTCGCTGATACTGATTTCGTAATAGGATAGCTAGAAGGACATGGACAGGACAGGGAGGTTGATCCCTGCAACAGTGGGACAGGACAGGACAGGGAGGTGTGATCCCTGCAACGGTGGGACAGGACAGGAAGGTGTGATCCCTGCAACAGTGGGTCAGGACAGGACAGGACAGGGAGGTGTGATCCCTGCAACAGTGGGACAGGACAGGACAGGGAGGTGTGATCCCTGCAACAGTGGGTCAGGACAGGACAGGACAGAGATTAAATAGTATCGGAGCTTGGAGGAGAGGCATGACGGCTTGTGTGCCCGATCCTTGTATCGAAAATCTATCAGCGTGGCGAAACATGTAAATGAAAGTGCTCGTGGAAAATTATGCCCAGACCGAGTGATATCGGCTGGCCGCATATCACAGGGAGGTTACAATTAGTAAGTCCGAGACTGCGGGTGCCAAATGCCAGAGGATGATAGGTTGGCGAAGAAAAAGGAGGGCGAGGGAGGAAGGATAAGAGGGAGGAGGAGGCCGTACGTGCCTCAGAAGTCACTCTAGGTTAAACGGGAAGATCTCCTCTAGAGATTCCCGGGCGCCCGCAGTCGGTATATAGGCTAGGACATCCGCGTAGCCCGCCGTCGATGCCGGTCGATGTTAACTTAGAAAGTTGGTCCGGCGGAGCCAGGTCGTGGCCCGGATGGAGGTCAGAGGTCCGGCGGAGCCCAAGTTAGGCCCGGATAGAGGACCCAGGTCCGGCGGAGCCCAGGTCGGAGGCCCGGACAGTAGGTATAGGGGCCTCTCCCGGACAGAGAGGATAAGACGAGCAGTAAAGCGTAGTCGGTGTTTCATATAAGTCCTATGGATAAACTAGCTCCCTTCTAAAGTAGGAACCGGACGGATTACGTTGAATACATATATTCTGGGCGGCCCACGCAGCAATGCTGTCGTTCAGCGGAGCGCTAGTAGGATTTCGTATTGACGAGGACATTTATCCTACCTGGGAGTCACTCATCCAGCTGGCATCCGGCACTACTGGGAGGGAATTTTTTGGGACGGACAAATAATTATGGGGCGAATGAAAGCGGAATGTCTGTAGCTGGGAAAGTGGCAGTGCGGATGATGACGGATAAATCTTAGGTTAAGGCCCAGTAGGAGTAGTCCGAACTTTGCCTGGACAGCCGTACGGATCATCACTCGAAGGAAAGCAAAACTTAGCGACGCTGGGCGTAAGACAAAGTGGGCGATTTTGGCTTTGGAGGTGAGCAGAGGTTCGAGGGGATGGGTAACTGGACGGATGACCTAGCTTACGATCCGACTTACGATTGTAAAGAGATACCTAATCACGAAAGTTGGCAGTGGTCACCAGGGCGTCACAACCGACGCTAATCCTACCCCTTTTCCCTTTGTACCGTCCTCACCCTCATGGGCGAGACACTGCCCTCCCGTCCTCGAGCAGTGAAATGGCATGTCGGTGAACCAGCCTATACGATGGACCAGGATGATCAGTCTCTCAAAATTTAAAAGCATCTACCACCATCAGATGTTTTGTACGCGGAAGGGGATCTTGCTACGCTACGCTATACCTACATCAAGACATCTGTCTCTACATCTACGCTATGCTACACCTACATCTCTACATCAGCTTCTACATCTCCCATCACTTCTAGCAGACCTACGAACCGGACAGGTCACTGCAGGTCGCTGCATGTCACTGCAGGTCACTGCATGTCACTGCAGGTCACTGCATGTCACTGCAGGTCACTGCAGGTCATGACAGGTCACTGCAGGTCACTGCAGAACACTACAGGTCACTGCAGGTCACTGCAGGTCACGGCAGGTCACCGAAGGTCGAGCTGACGAAGAGGACAAGAGGGATCAGCAGTTCCCAGTACAGCCAGAGGGAGCAGCAGCTTCCCATGACAGCTGGTGGAGTGGATGCACTCTTCGTCTCCCATTTCTCCTTTCTCTTTAAACCCCCGCTCTCCTTCTACCTTCTTCTCCACTCCCCTCTCCCTACAATGTATCCCCCCACTGCTATCCCACTCTACAACGTACCCCTCCCTCCACACGCCAGAGTGGAGCGGAACCCGGCCCAGCTCCTTGTTCCCTATCATACCCTCCCACTCTCTCTCTCTCTACCCCTATGACCCCTCTGTCATTCCCCAACGCTACAGTATCCACCATACTTTCCATTCAAAGCCTTGGATTGCAACCATCATCGTCCAAAGTGCTCTCAAAGGCTATAATATACATCCAGTATGAGCGAAAGTGAGATTTAACCAAAGGAAAAGATCAAGGTCAAGTCACAACAGGTGACTATTGGAAATATTTTTTATGAAAGTTATGCGATTATATTGCGATTTATATTGTATTTAATTGTCATAATAACATGTTTCATGTCTTCGTCTTTTCTATTTCATTTCCTGGTAGAGGGCGGGTATGCGGTTGTGGCGCAGCTGAGACGCTGACTTCCAAAGCCGCTTCGGTGGTCCGGCGCCTCAGCAACCGGCCGCCCGCCTTCACGTGACGTCATAATTTCAACATTTTTCAGCATTCAACATCTTTTGTTGCACTAAGCACTAGGTATGTTATTATACCACTGACTGGTGGGAGGCACAAATATTGTCCGCAATGACAAACATTTGAATTGGCACTACAAACAACAACGTTATTAACACATGCTCCTCTAGTAGTACATATGTACAACTGTTTTGTTATTATAATCACTGAACCTCGAAAGTTTTCCGTACAAAATGCTCGCCCACTATATCGTGGTACGTTCAAGATATTGCAATGCATAAAGTTTGAACTTCGGTACCTGGCACAAGATGCAAGTATCTTACTGCTGTGTCAGCCCACCGCTCAATGTGCCCGGTCTTCTCTGTGTAGCACCCCCTCCCTCTCTTCAGATACCACTGCACCTGGCCGTACGCAATGGCGACCTGGAGTGCGTCGAGCTGCTGCTGCAGGCCGGAGCGCAGAGCCACCTGGTGGATAGCGCGGGAAAGACGGCCGTCAACCTGGCGGCACAGGCGGGCAGCGGCGCCGTGCTCTCGGCCCTGCTGCAGCAGCTGCGGCAGCGCGGCCAGATGGCGAGGATGCTGCAGCAGACCAACTACCGCGGCCTCAACGCGCTGCACGTGGCCGTCCAGGCGGGACAACAGCAGGCGGCCAAACTTCTGTGCGAGGCAGGCGCCGACGTCAGCGCGCCCGATGATACAGAGGGACGCTCGCCGCTGGATCTGGCCGTCCAGGCCAGGGATGTCGCCATGAGCAGGCAGCTGATGCGACAAGTTAGTGGACAGGGACCAGCAATCAGATCATCGGGACAGCGAGGGAGGTAGAGGCTGTTTAACATGTACGGGAGGATGCCTTATATTTTATAATGCATCTCTTCTCACACTACGTATTAGGGAGGTGTATTAAACACAAAATCGAGTTTATCTCTTAAAGGGAAATAATGACCTTTTTCCACTAAAATGGAGTTAGCACTTGAAATCGCCAGACGAGACCAAAATGTATTGTAAATTCATCACATTTTGCATTAAAACCTTCCTACCGAAAGATATTTCAAGTTAAAGTTGATAAGCGTTCCACACTTTTAACGACCGGTACTTGCACTATTTCTGACCTTTTGTCAAGTACTTTTGGTCCTCATCAAACTGCGGGCTTTTCCCGTATTATTTTTTTACGCAATGGAGTGGAAAATATATTGTGCGTTCTGCTTGTTGTGATTATATGCCCGGCGATCTTCTAAAACTAACAGCGATTGGAAAAAGTGGCAATAAAATCGGAAGCTCATCGATGCACATCAACGGCGGCATAGTTAGTGGTTGCGACCCTCAATTTTTGCAAATCGATTCATTTGTTTTCAACATTAGGAGTATTGTATAATTTGGCTGTGGCTGTATATAACACTATGCTTTATATTATCATGAAAAATAAAAAAAAATCCCAAAAAAACTAACAAACAATAACCCAAAACTGGCAATTAAATCGGAAGCTCATCGATGCACATCAACGACGACCTATTTAGCGTCGGCGATTTGTTTGCAAAGTCATTGTCATGCTTCTCGGCGCACTTAACCATTGTGGCGAGTTGTTCCTGATTAGTATACCCAAGTCCCGTAGCAGGCTTTGTTAATGACGTCACTGGTGCCAATCTTGTGTAGCATTGCAAAATATATCTGATTTTGAGTTGAAAGCTAATTAAAGACTTATTCAAATTATTGTTTTTAAGTTTGAATTTTCTTGTTAATCATTATTAAAGGTATTTTATCACGGTATTTCATAGTAGTTGACACTTCAGAAACTTGTGACGTAATAATATTGTATCCAATATCCATTTCGCTCACCTTTTGCTATTGTGGCGCAGTGCCGAGTGCTTTGCGAATACTAGCTTGCCTGGGGTTCAATTCATTCCGCCCTTATTTTATTCGAGTTGGTATAGTTTGCATGTTGTTGTTATTCATGACTTATACTGATAGTCAGTCATGCATCACGGATGCTTCACGGATTGCTTCACGGATCAGAGCGCTGCTCGAACGCACGCTAGTAGCGCTTTCGTTCTCCATGACAACCAGGCGTGAGCCAATGAAAAGCCAGAACGTATTCCCTTTCTGGCTTTTGATTGGCTGACGCCTGGTTGCCATGGAGAACGAAAGCGCTACTAGCGGGTGTCCGAGCAGCGCTCAGTTTGATCGGAAATGTCACAGAGGCTCCACAAATGCCGCACTCGATGTTAACAATGGTAGGGAAGGACGAATTTGTCAATGACATTCATGATGTACACAAGGTACTTGTTTTGTATTTTTTCCAAACTTACAACTTTGAATTTGGGAATAATTTTATTTAATTCTTAAATTTAAATAAAATAATTTTAAAAATATAACGGGAGCCTAAGAAATTGGTGCTAACAAAATCAAAAGGTCATTATTTCCCTTTAACCATCGGACGCAGAGGCGCAGGCAGTAACGTTTGGACTGAAGAGTCCGACATCATCGGCCCCCACCTCTAACTCGTCTTTTCGCCACCAGGGCGCGTTGGTGGACGCGCTGACGTTTGGCGACGTGACGCCTCTGCACGAGGCCTGCAAGCTGGGAAACCGCCGGCTGGTGGCTCTGCTGGTCTCCAATGGCGCCGACTCGCGGCGGCAGAGTGTGGAGCGCCAGCTGGCGGCCAGCTCCGGCACCGAGAGTGCAGATGGTGAGCCCGACGAGAGGGACGGCGCCGATGAGGAGGACGACGACCGACTGGACGCGTTCCTGTACGCCGAGATGGCCGGAGACCCCACGGTGAATGGAGGGAGGGGAATTCAGACTCGGTCGGCAGTGGAGTTCTGGGAATTGAAACCCGGATGGGAATGGAGGGTGGGACATTGGGTCACTGAAAGCCGGAGTAATGAGGGTGAAACTGACAGCTTCAAGCCCTGAGATCTGTTCGTGTTATAAACGCAACATTGATTTTTTTCGGATTTTATCTGCATGTCCTATCAGTCATTGTATTGCTTATCGCGAATGGCAATAATCGCTAGTTGTGATGTTGGATTGAAGTGTAGAAATTGACAGTTCATTCACAGTATTCTCCACCTTGATATAGGCATACTATGTTCTGACATCTGTTTGTACGTCTGTCTGTGTTCAGCTGGAGCAGATTCTGCGTGGTCGTGTTCAGCTCCCGACCGACGACGACACTGTGGAGGACCTGCTGCTGCAGCTGCTGCTACTGCTACTACTGCTGCTGTTGCAGCAGCAGTAGCAGCTGCAGTAGCAGCTGCAGCAGCAGTAGCAGCAGCAGCAACAGCAGCAGCAGCAGCAGCAGCAGCAGCAGCAGCAGCAGCAGCAGCAGCAGCAGCAGCAGCAGCAGCAGCAGCAGCAGCAGCAGCAGCAGCAGCAGCAGCAGCAGCAGCAGCAGCAGCAGCAGCAGCAGCAGCAGCAGCAGCAGCAGCAGCAGCAGCAGCAGCAGCAGCAGCAGCAGCAGCAGCAGCAGCAGCAGCAGCAGCAGCAGCAGCAGCAGCAGCAGCAGCAGCAGCAGCAGCAGCAGCAGCAGCAGCAGCAGCAGCAGCAGCAGCAGCCGCCGCCGCCGCCGCCGCCGCCGCCGCCGCCGCCGCCGCCGCCGCCGCCGCCGCCGCCGCCGCCGCCGCCGCCGCCGCCGCCGCCGCCGCCGCCGCCGCCGCCGCCGCCGCCGCCGCCGCCGCCGCCGCCGCCGCCGCCGCCGCCGCCGCCGCCGCCGCCGCCGCCGCCGCCGCCGCCGCCGCCGCCGCCGCCGCCGCCGCCGCCGCCGCCGCCGCCGCCGCCGCCGCCGCCGCCGCCGCCGCCGCCGCCGCCGCCGCCGCCGCCGCCGCCGCCGCCGCCGCCGCCGCCGCCGCCGCCGCCGCCGCCGCCGCCGCCGCCGCCGCCGCCGCCGCCGCCGCCGCCGCCGCCGCCGCCGCCGCCGCCGCCGCCGCCGCCGCCGCCGCCGCCGCCGCCGCCGCCGCCGCCGCCGCCGCCGCCGCCGCCGCCGCCGCCGCCGCCGCCGCCGCCGCCGCCGCCGCCGCCGCCGCCGCCGCCGCCGTGCCCCCGCCAGCCACCGTGTCCGCCGGGAAGAAGGGGGAAAAGGACAGGACAAAAGGACAGGGAAAAGGACAGGAATGGACTCTGACATGGGCATCACCCAGGAGCTGAGCTCGGCCTGCGAGCTGAGCTTCTCCGCTGACCTAGATGTAGCCACCGGCGGACACAAGACATGTCAGTGGCGGCACTAGCCAAACCAGAATGGACAACACCGATTACCTGGAGCAGACAAATCACCAGAAGTCTGCCGAAACTGAACACCTAACACATTTTCCGAAGTGCTTAGATTGCTGAGTAAATCAGGAAATGTGTCAACGTTGGGCTGATTTCAGTCGTGTTTAGGGGGCTTTAGTGTTTAGTGTTTAGGGTTTAGGGTGGGGGAACTCGTGGCGACGTCGTAGCTTTTCTTGTGCGCTGACGGCTGGATATGGTACGGTCTCACAAAGAGGAACGGAAACAGTGGCGGTTTTACCACACGTATCCCTGGACTGGCATCCCATGACGTCACACATCTTATGGCATCACACACATCTTATGACGTCACATGCATTGTATCACGCCACATACATCTTATGAAGTAACATACATCTTATGACGTCACACACATCTTATGAAGTCACACACATCTTATGACGTAATACATAATATGACGTCACATACATCGTATGAAGTCACATACATCGTTTGACGTCACATACATCGTTTGACGTCACACCCACATCGCCTACTCGGAGTGACGTCACCCGGCAGATCGCCGGACTCAGGGCCTGGTTGACAGTGAGCAGCGCTGCCTGGTGCGCCCGCAGCGCATGTCTCTTCTACAGACTGAACGTGTGGCGCCGACTCACACCGCTCCTGCTGCCGCCGCAACAGCCAGCAACCCCTCCAACATCATCATCGAGCTGCTGAACGTGCAATCGCTCCTACCGAAGCTTCCAGACATCGTAGCTGAGCTGCAGCAGAGAGCCGCTGATGTTCTATGCATCACAGAGACGAACATGAAATCCAGCACGCCTGACCGCCTCATTAAGCTGCCTGGGTACCGTCTGTTCCGGCAGGACAGGAAGCTAGGTCGCAAGAAGGCAGGAGGCGGTGTCGCCATCTACGTCCGCGACTCTCTCCTAGCCACCCGGATCGTCACACCAGCGCGATCTGGGCCGTCATACGCTGAGTCAATTTGGCTCAGTGTCAAGTTCAACCAGAAGCGCGCCACCACTATCGGCTGCATCTACCGACCTCCCTCATCGAGTTCATCGCAGGCGGACGCCGACTTCGATGACATCGATCAGCAGCTGCAGGCCGTCATCACCGCCCACCCGGCTCAGAGGATCGGGCTGACCGGAGATCTAAACTCTGATTCGCAGACGAGCCCCGCTGCCCACCGTCGCCTCATCGAGCTTGGCGAGCGTTATGGACTAATCAACGTCGTGAACCAGCCCACCTTCTACCGTGGTGACACTCAGTCCATTATCGATGTTGTGCTGCTGTCTCGTGAACTGTGTGATGTCGCTACTCCACCTGTGTGCACTGTTGATATTTGTCATTTTGTCACCCATCACCGCCGCGTCATTGTTCATTCATCCATTCCTCGTGTCAAACCCGTACCTCTGTACCGCACCGGGCGTAACTGGCGTGCGTTCAACGAGCAGGCATTCCTAAATGATGTTCGTAACATCGATTGGCACTCAGTAGTCGGTAGAGATGATCCCTGTGAACACCAATGGAATGCATTTGCTGATGTCATGAACCGTCTGCTCGACAAACATGCTCCCATCCGCAGGTTCAAGGTCCACAATCCCTCTCCTCCTCCCGTCAGCCGCGAGACCTTAGACCTCATGCGCCAGCGCAGGGAGGCCCTGAGAAACGCCGACAGAGACACCTATCACCGTCTTAACATACTGACTAAGCGCGCAATTAGGAAGGATAGGCGCGAGGACCTCACTGAGCGCGTGCAATCCACCCCTGCTTCACGCCTTTTTAAACAGCTGAAATCAGTCATTGCTCCCAAGCGTGGTCCCTCAGTGTCTCCCGTCAACCTGTCAGCGGCAGACCTTAACCAGTATTTTTGCTCCATAGGGAGATCGACGCGGGACGCTGTGACGGCAGAGTTCGAGCGCTCTGGTCGCCTGCCCCTGAACACTAGGCTTCCACGTGTCCACACCGGGGCTCTCAACATCCTTCCCGTGTCACGAGACCAGCTTCAGAGCGTCATTCTCGGTCTGCCTAACAAGGACTCATGTGTGCCGGGTGATGTGCCCATCAAAATTGTTAAGCTTTGTTTTAATGACATCGGGCATCTTTTACTGCGCATCATTAACACTAGCATAGTCACTGAATCAGTCCCTGCCAGCTGGAAGTGTGCCGTCGTCATCCCTCTTCATAAAAGCGGTGACCCTTCCCAAGCATCCAATTTGCGACCCATCACCAACGTTCCGGCCATTTGCAAAATCATTGAGAAACTTGTCCATCAGCAGATCACCGCCTACCTTCATCACCACTGTCTATTCAGTTCGGACCAGCACGGTTTTATGTCGCGCCACTCCACCACCACTGCTCTTTTATCTATGACCGAACAGATCCTCCAGGGTATGGACCAATCATAAATATATCTTTTAACGTTAATTGACCTCAGTCGCTGCTTTGATGTCGTGGACCACGCGACACTGCTGAACAGCCTTGAGCAGCTTCAGATTTCAACAGGCTGGATCAAGAGCTACCTGGCAGGTCACACACAGCGCGTGCGGGTGGGTGACACTCTCTCCGAGCCCCTTACCATTGACATCGGGACATATCAGGGCAGCTGCCTGGGGCCACTGCTGTTCAACGTCATCAGCAACAACATCAGCTGCTACATCCCCTCCAGCATCAGCGGTTTCCGCACCTCCTTGGTCCGCTATGCCGATGATTCCCAGGTGGCAATCATTGGCCCCCGCAGCAGGCTACCAGAGCTGAAGCTGGCGCTGGAGAATATTCTCGATATGATGTGCACCTGGTTCCTCCAGCATGGTATGCTGGTGAACGCCAGCAAGACAGAGCTCCTTCTGTGCGGCGACCGTCGCCAGCTGGTCCAAATCAGGGATCCCCCACAGATCAAGTTCATGGGCCAGCTCCTGCCTTTCTCCAAGTCCGTGAAAAACCTAGGGGTAGTCATGGACTCTGAACTCTCTTGGGCGGCGCACATAGACCACATCATCAACCGCTGTTTCGGTATCCTTATCGGACTCATGCACATCAGACATATCATTCCATTGAGTGTACTACCGAGGATAGTTGACGCCCTGGTCCTTTCCCATGTACGGTATTGTGTACAAGTCTACGGGAGCGCTAACCGCACGAACATTACCAAGTTGCAGAGAAAGTGTTTAACTTCTCAGCCAGGGTCATTTCCGGGAGGCGAAAGTATGACCATATTTCCGATGTCATCGGTGATCTCAGATGGTTGGGTACGTCTGACATGGTGTCATATTTTGATCTTTGTCTGCTGCACGGTATACTCACTTACGAAAAACCTGACTTGTTGCGTTCGTGCATTACATACAACCGCGAGCATGTGCGCCGTGACACTAGGCAGTCTCATCATCTAAGCTTGCCCCGTGTCAGAAACAATCATGGGAAACGACGATTTGTGTACCGAGCTGCTGAGCTGTATAACCAACTCGTGATCGCCAATGGGCACTCTGGCCTGGTTATGCCACCGTTCAAGACCAAGATTCGTGACTTGCTACTTGCATGATTTGTCCATTGTAAATATTTGTGTATTTTTTTGTCTTCTTTTTTAGTCGTATTAAGGTTGATTTGACAACTGTCTGATCGTGTTCGATGGTCGTGGAATAACCCTGTCACAGTGGAACGACCTGATTATGTGAAATAAATAAATAAAAGATGGCCTGACAAACGTCAGAGGGGGCCGTGTGACGTGCTGTGGCGGTGCTCGCTGTTCCGCCGCACTGCGAGCGGCTGGCCTCGGTTTACCTGTAAAATCAAACACTCTAGTTACGTGCTGCCGCCATGTGACGTAATCTGCTCTTAGTTGCTAGGTCTGGCGGTCTGGACCGGAGTCCGCGGACCTCGGTGGGGTTGGGGAGGGGAGGGAGGGGTACCGGGGTTTCTACCCCGAGAGGGGAGGGACCGCCATCACGACTGGCTTGGTCTGTGTGCCGCACAGAGCTGGCCGCTCTCCGTGTTCGCTCTGGCCGCTGTGTTCGATGTGTCGTGTGTTCGCTCTGGCCGCTGTGTTCGCTGTGTGCCGTGTGTTCGCTCTGGCAGCTGTGTTCGCTGTGTGCCGTGTGTTCGCTCTGGCCGCTGTGTTCGCTGTGTGTGGTGTGCTCGCTCTGACCGCTGTGTTCGCTGTGTCGTGTGCTCGCTCTGACCGCTGTGTTCGCTGTGTGCCGTGTGCTCGCTCTGGCCGCTGTGTTCGCTGTGTGCCGTGTGCTCGCTCTGGCAGCTGTGTTCGATGTGTGCCGTGTGTTCATGTGTGCCGTGTGCTCACTGTGTGCCGTGTGTTCATGTGTGTCGTATGTTCACTGTGTGCCGTGTGTTCATGTGTGCCGTGTGTTCATGTGTGCCGTGTGTTCATGTGTGTCGTATGTCCACTGTGGGCCGTGTGTTCATGTGTGCCGTGTGTTCATGTGTGCCGTGTGTTCATGTGTGCCGTGTGATCACTGTGTGCCGTGTGTTCGCTGTGTGCCGTGTGTTCATGTGTGTCGTGTGTTCATGTGTGTCGTGTGTTTATGTGTGTCGTATGTTCACTGTGTGTCGTGTGTTCACTGTGTGTCGTGTGTTCATGTGTGCCGTGTGTTCATGTGTGCCGTGTGTTCATGTGTGTCGTATGTCCACTGTGGGCCGTGTGTTCATGTGCGTCGTGTGTTTATGTGTGTCGTGTGTTCACTGTGTGCCGTGTGTTCACTGTGTGCCGTGTGTTCACTGTGTGCCGTGTGTTCACTGTGTGCCGTGTGTTCGCTGTGTGCCGTGTGTTCATGTGTGTCGTGTGTTCATGTGTGCCGTGTGTTCATGTGTGTCGTATGTTCGCTGTGTGTCGTGTGTTCACTGTGTGCCGTGTGTTCGATGTGTTCCGTGTGTTCATGTGTGTCGTATGATCAATGTGTGTCGGGTGTTCACTGTGTGTCGTGTGTTCATGTGTGCCGTGTTTTCATGTGTGCCGTGTGTTCATGTGTGTCGTATGTTCGCTGTGTGTCGTATGTTCACTGTGTGTCGTGTGTTCATGTGTGTCGTGTGTTCATGTGTGCCGTGTGTTCATGCGTGTCGTATGTTCACTGTGTGCCGTGTGTTCATGTGTGACGTGTGTTCATGTGTGTCCTGTGTTCATGTGTGTCGTGTGTTCATGTGTGTCGTATGTTCACTGTGTGCCGTGTGTTCACTGTGTGTCGTGTGTTCATGTGTGTCGTGTGTTCACTGTGTGCCGTGTGTTCATGTGTGTCGTGTGTTCACTGTGTGCCGTGTGTTCATGTGTCGTATGTGCACTGTGTGCCGTGCGTTTATATGTGTCGTGTGTGCATGTGTGTCGTATGTTCACTGTGTGCCGTGTGTTCATGTGTGCCGTGTGTGCATGTGTGCCGTGTGTTCATGTGTGTCGTATGTTCACTGTGTGCCGTGTGTGCATGTGTGCCGTGTGTTCATGTGTGCCGTATGTTCACTGTGTGTCGTATGTTCATGTGTGTCGTGTGTTCATGTGTGTCGTGTGTTCATGTGTGCCGTGTGTTCATGTGTGCCGTGTGTTCATGTGTGCCGTATGTTCACTGTGTGTCGTATGTTCATGTATGTCGTGTGTTCATGTGTGTCGTGTGTTCACTGTGTGCCGTGTGTTCATGTGTGTCGTATGTTCACTGTGTACCGTGTGTTCATGTATGTCGTGTGTTCATGTGCGACGTGTGTTCATGTGTGTCGTATGTTCACTGTGTGTCGTGTGTTCATGTGTGTCGTGTGTTCATGTGTGTCGTTTGTTCACTGTGTGCCGTGTGTTCATGTGTGCCGTGTGTTCATGTGTGCCGTATGTTCACTGTGTTCAGTGCATTAAACATTATATGCCTTCATGATAAATAAAATGTGTTGGAAGGCTAATTTTCGCTGGGTTCGATGTTATTAAAATATTGGAATAAAAAAAATCATTTTGTTTTTTCTTACTTTACAGTAATTACGGCCACAGGGACCCACGTTTAAAACGCTCCGCTCGAATTCCCTCGCAGCGCTGCGACCTACCGGGGGGGGGGAGGGGAGGGGGCTGTCTCCACCCCCAGACTCCCCAGACCATCTCGCAGATAAAACCTAACCCTATGTCGTAAATAAGTTGTATTTGCGCGGCCCCACCCCTTGCAATTGTCAAAAATACGGAGAAAACACGTTCCAACGACACGTACGAACACTGAAAAACATGCCAACGGGAGAAGAAAAAACGTCCAACGGATCCACGTACGAACGGTTCCAAATACGGCCCCACCGGCCCCGCCCCTTGCATTCCCAAAATATACGGAGAAAAACCGTGCCAACAAAACGTGCGAAAGCTGCAAAAAAAAACGTTCTTACGAAACCGTTCCAACAGATCCAAAAAAATATACGGATATAAAAATGTTCCAACAACACGTACGAACGCTGACAAAAAAAAAACTTTCTAACGAAACCATTCCAACGGATCCCCTTTTTTCACAAAGCGTTTGTAACATATTTTATGGTTCATTCTGGCTTTGTAATAAGGATGCGTGAAACGTCACAGAAAATTTGAAGTGGAAACAAGTGTTTCATAAACTGGATAGAATCGAATGAAACTTCGCATAGATATAAACAACCGTTTTGTCTAACGAAAGGAAATGTTCTCTTGCCTTGCTGATCATTAAATAATATATTTTTCTCTAAAGTTCCGCCAGGGTTTCAATCGACCTCACCTCACGATTTACAAGTCTGCTAAATTATGGTCTGTTGAAGTATACGCTTTTGTGTATCAAATATAAACGTTTGGCATATTGCTTCATCCAAATTAGCATGTGTTTTCGTGAACGGATACTATTTCATTTCAGACTCAGACTCAGACTCAGACAGTGTATTAACCCGCACCGCACTGCAGGGGGTTTGCGCCGAACACGAACTACAGGGGATTGATTTCCGCTCCGTGAGATTTCGAAAACTACGTTACGTAGCGACAAGCGGAAAACCGCGGTTGATAGCTAGATACAAGTTCTATCGAAAGTATTTCAGTTTTTTTGGTTAGGTCAAAATTGAGGTCTCCAGAGACCAGAGGTCATCAAAGGTCAAATTTTCAAGTTTTGTCCTGTTTTAGGACTTCGCTCCAGAAATTCCCATATAACTCGGCAACTATGCTAGCTATAAACAGACGGAAAAAAACGATCGCCAGCCATTGCAATTTTCAATCGATATTATGTCATCAAATTGGATCTTAGGTCAATATTTGAGGCTCCAGAGGTCAAAGAAGAAAAAAAACATGCTGTTTTCTTGCAAAAAAGTTTTTCTCTAACAACTTTTTACCGAATAAAGATAACGAAAAACTGTTTACTCTATTGTGTTTCTCTGGGCAAGGCGCTTCGAATAAAATACATAATGACCTTTTTCGGTCAACTTCAAAATTTGAACTCAGGTCACATGACCTTGACCTGAGGTAAAGTCCCAAGTAGGTCATGTTGCATATAATGAGACGTATCTTGACGAGACAAACACATTGCTGTCGGTTTTACATCTCTAACTTAATTATGTCGCGAGTTATTGACAAAAAAATTGATGGTGATCTTGGATGAACTCAAATGACCCCATAGGGATAACTGAACAAAAATTACTTTTGGATGATCACGAATATCTTATAATAATATGATCCAGAAGTAATTGGACTAATATCTTGCATATCCTTGAAATAGGAAGCATTGTAATATTTCCCCATTGACTTATTATGGGGAGGTCATGAAATTGACCTGACCTTAGGTCACCGATATCACAATTCCGAGATAAACGAATTGTAAGTACTTACGCCCTCATGACACCCTGTAAGTTATAAACTGATCGGTGAGAAACTCTGGCTTTGGCACAACTCCAATCTTTTTTGGAGGTGGGGTCACTTGACCTGGTCTGGTGACCTAACATGAGATGACCCGAGGTCAATTTTTTTCTTCTTCAAAGTGTGCGCAATTGATGTTCCAACAGATGTGCTTAAACCCGGCGGTGCTGTGCGCTTCCGTTTTTTCGCTATCTGCGAAAAACCTGAGGAGGGGGGGCGGAAATCCCCCTCCCTCAGGTTTTTCCAAGATAGCGAAAAAATGGCGGCGCGCAGCGCCGCCGGGTTTTCGCACACCTGTCAGGACATCAATTGCGCACACTTTGGAAAAAATATAACCTCAGATCATCTCAGGTCAGGTCACCAGACCAGGTCAAGTGACCCCATCTCCAA
This sequence comes from Chirona hameri, assembly GCA_036785665.1. NCBI lineage: Eukaryota > Metazoa > Arthropoda > Thecostraca > Balanomorpha > Balanidae > Chirona > Chirona hameri. The sequence goes on from JAXIVJ010008177.1 coordinate 41,115, forward strand.
AAATGTTTGCAGTTGTGCCAAAGCCAGAGTTGTTCACCGATCAGTTTGAAACTTACAGGATGTCATGAGAGCATAAGTACTTACAATTCGTTGATCTCGGGATTTTGATATCGGTGACTAGGTCAATTTCGTAACCTCCCCATAATAAGTCAATGGGGAAATATACAAATGCTAAGGATATGCATGATATTAGTCCAATTACTTCTGGATCATGTTATTATAGGATATTCTTGATGATCTTAGTGTAAGTTTTGTTCAGTGACCCCTATTGAGTTATTTGAGGTCATGCGAGGTCACCATCACTTTTTTGTCAATAACTCTCGACATAATGAAGATGGAGAAGTGAAACACACATCAATGTGTTTGTCTCGTCGAGACACGTCTTCCCATATGCAACATGACCTACTTAGGTCACCACTTGACCTTGACCTGAGGTCAATTTTTTAAGTTAATTTAACAAGGTCACCATGTACATTATTCAAAGCGCCTTGACAAGATAAACACAATGGCGTAAACAGTTTTCCGTTATCTTTTTTTTACATAAAAAGTTAATAGCGAAAAACGATTTAGCAAAAAAACGTCATTTTTTTCTTTTTTGACCTCTGGAGCCTCAAATATTGACCTGAGATCAAATTTGAGGACACCTTAGCGATTGCAAATTTCACTGGCTGGCGTTTGCTTTTTCGGTTTGTTTCTAACTAGTATAGTTTCTGAGATATATTGGAATTTCTGGAGCGATGTCCTAAAACAGGAAGAACTGGAAAGTTTGAGCTTTGATGACCTCTGGTGACCTCAACTTTGACGTGACCTAAAACAACACTGAATACTTTAGATAGAACATGTATCAAGCTATCAAATGTCGTTTTCCGCTTCTCGCTACATAGCGTAGTTTTCGAGATCTCAGGGGGGGGGGGGGAAATCACCCCCCCCCCCCCCCTGCAGTTCGTGTTCGGCGCAAAGCCCCTGCAGTGCGCGGGTTAAACCACTCCGCAATGTACTTGCGGCTATTATTGCTCACATCATTGTAATATAAAACTAAAGGAATGTGGTATGAACATGGAACACACACGCACATATACACAACTTCACACAACAACAGTCATACAAACACAATCACACGCTAGTCAAAAGCAAATAAAGTGGGCAGTCACATCAAGCCACACGGATCAAACTTGTGCAGACCGGTCATCACTGAGGTGCCGCCTCAGTCGGCGACCTGAGTTTTGCGTTTTACTTGTAAGTTTTTTCGGAAGTCAATTGGTTAACACGTGCAATTGAGGTAAAATCCATGTAAGATGAGGTCTTGAAACACAGGCGGCCAAAGCGCCCCTCAGGCCGTCAGGCGGCCAGAGCGCCCCCTCTCAGGAGGCCAGAGCGCCCCTCTCAGGCGGCCAGAGCGCCCCCTTTCCGGCGGCCAGAGCGCCCCCTCTCAGCCGGCCAGAGCACCCCCTTTCAAGCAACCAGAGCGCCCCCTCTCAGACGGCCAGAGCGCCTCCCCCTCCCCCTCAGGCTGCCAGAGCGCCCCCTCTCAGGCGGCCAGAGCGCCTCCCCCTCCCCCTCAGGTTGCCAGAGCACCCCCTCTCAGGCGGCCAGAGCACCCCCCCCCCCCTTCAGGCGGCCAGAGCACCCCCTCTCAGGCGGCCAGAGCACCCCCCTTCAGGCGGCCAGAGCGCCCCCTCTCAAACGGCCAGAGCGCTCCCTCTCAGACGGCCAGAGTGCCCCATCTCAGGCGACCAGAGCACCCCCTTTCAAGCAACCAGAGCACCTCCTCTCAGAGGCCAGAGCGCCCCCTCTCAGGAGGACAGAGCGCTTCCTCTCAGGCGGCCAGAGCGCCCCTCTCAGGCGGCCAGAGCGCCCCTTCTCCGGCGGCCAGAACGCCTCCCCCTCAGGCTGTCAGAGCGCCCCCTCTCAGGCGGCCATAGCACCCCTCTCAGGCAGCCAGAGGGACCTCCCTCAGGCGGTCAGAGCGCCCCTCTCTGGCGGCCAGAGGGCCCTCTCTCAGGCGGCCAGAGCAGCCCCTCAGGCAGCCAGAGCACCCCCTCTCAAACGGCCAGAGCGCCCCCTCTCAGGCGGCCAGAGCGCCCCATCTCAGGCGACCAGATCGCTCCCTCTTAGGCGGCCAGAGCGCCCCCTCTCAGGCGGCCAGAGCGCCCCTCTCAGGCCAGCAGCTCCTGCCAAACACAAAGCACCCCTCGGCTGAGTTGGGGGGGGGGGGGGGGACCGGCCGGCCGGCCCGCGCCACCGGGCTAGTTCTCGGAACAGATGACATTGGTCGAGATATCGGAGGCTGCAAAAATTAAGTTTCGTGTTTACTTGTAAGTTTTTTATCGGAGGTCAGTTGGTTAACACGTGCACTTGGGAATTACTTTGAGAATTACGCGCACTGGAATGGGTGGGGGCGAAATCCGCCAACCCCTCCTGGTTTTTGTTGTTGTTGTAAGTATCTCCTGATTTTACTAGTCGATCATGTCGATCATCATGTATTATGTGCCTGCTAGCACATGAAGGGCGCTCATTTAAAATAAACAAAATGGCCGACAATGTTTTGAGTTATAGGCCATCAAAGTTAACAAGCTCTCCGGAGGGCCTCTGATAATTACACGCCCTGGAGGGGGGCGGATTTGGCCCCCCCCCCCCCTCCCCCTCTCCCCCTATGATCTCGAAAATCACGCAACGTAGCGACAAGTGGAAAACGACGTTAGATAGCTCCAGACAAGCTCTTTCGAAAGTATTTCGTTCATTTTTTTCTCAGGTCAATATTAAGGTAAACAGAAGTGGTATCGAGGGTCGGATTTTCATCTTCTTCATCATTCATTCATTCATTCATTCATCAGTTTGCATCGAGGGTCGGATTTTTAAGTTTTCAAGGCTTGGCTTCGAACACCTCCAAATATCTCGGGAACTATGATAGTTAGCAGCAAACTGAAGAAAAAAAACAATCGAAAGCCCTTGAAAAATGCAATCGATATAGCTGTCCTCAGAATTGAGATCAGGTCCCTAGCTTAGGCTCCAGAGGTCATCGAATGTCAAAAAGGTGATTCTTTTCAAAACTGTTTTTTCGCAAATAACTTTTTACCTAATACAGATAAACCAATAGTTTTACGCCATCGTGTTTGTCTCATTAAGACGCTTCGAATAATATTCATGGTGAACGGGTTAGGTCAACTGAGAAATTTGACCAAAGATCAAGGTCAAGTGGTGACTCAAGTTGGTCAGGTTGCATATTGGGGGACGTGTCTCGACGAGACAAACATATTGGTACTATTTTATCTTCTCTATTTTTAATATGTCGATAGTTATTGACAAAACAGTGTTGGCGGTCACGAAATTGGCCTGACCTTAGGTCATCGAAATTATAAATCCGAGATAGACAAATTGTTGGTATCTATGACCTTATGAAATGCTGCAAGATTGAAACCGATCAGTCTAAAACTGTGGCTGTGGTACTACTGCAAGCGTTTTAGAGTTGAGTTCATCACGTGACCTGGTCTGGTGACCTGACCTGAGATAACCCAAGGTCAAGCATTTTACAAAATGTGGGAAGGTCATTGCTGAACAGGTGTGCAAAAAACGGCGGCGCGCATCCTCGAAAAACCGGAGGGGGGGGGGGGGGATTTCGCCCCCCCCCCCCTCCAGGGCGCGAGTTAAAAAAGTTAATAATTTACCCAAAATGACCGCAGTAAAATGTTGATATGTAAATGACCTGAGGCCAAATGTAACTTCTATCTCACCTATTGTATCATCAAACTTTCCAAAAAATAATTTAACCTTTTTCGGGATATATAAATGCAATCAATATTGGCGCTCCATTACAATGTAAAGCCAGGGAGCGCATAACAAGCACAATGTATCACATTTTACCTTATTTTATCTTGAAGATATTGACCTAGGTTCATTAAATTATTACAAAACAGAGATCCTAACAGCACTTATCTACCCTGCAAATTTCGTGATTGGGGGGGGGGGGGTCGAGATCTTATGGGGGCCGACCCTCCCCCTATTCCTGACAGGTAAACTGCAGTGCGTGCCATGGCCACCAGATGTCGCCATTGTCGCCTTCAGATGGGCCTCAGTCATTGTCGCCAGTCCTCCCGCCGTCCTACCTCAAAAGCGATCGGAGAGGAATCAGCTAAACTATGATTATTATTTCATTTTATTAAATGTTTCACTTCTGTTCCTACAAACGTATGTTTATCCTTGTACTCTTTCGAATGCATGTGCTACACAATGTACTGCATAGCGGAAGTTATGACTCAGCTATTCCCACATGAACGGTTGTTGGGCCTCCTATCTAACAAATTAAATTCAGCTAACCATTAACGTGTGATATGAAATAAGGCTTGGGAATTCATGGAGCCAGTTGTGTTAAAAAGTTGTTCACAGGTGATGTGTCCGCCGCCGCGGTGTATTTTGCATCGTATTCACATGTCATTCAGAGACCTGTCATTCTGGCACCTGTCATTCTGTCATCTGTCGGGCAGTTCGTCAGCGGCGGTGGCGATTCCTTCTGATCTGTCATCGCAGCTTCAAGTCCGAGGTGCGGCAGGTTTCGCCTTCACGTGCGGCGTCTGAGCAGTGTGCGCCACAGATCGCCACACATTCGTCACGTCTGTCTCAGGAAAGCGTCCCGGTCTGCGCTTCGACAGCTGGACAGAGGGGTCGTGGGGGATGGGGGTCGGAGGTGGGGGAAGGGGGGCGGGGGGCGGAGTCAGTCGCACAGAGGAGCTTCCGAGAAATGGCGGGAACCTGTGCTGTCGGAGCAGAGCCGAGACGAGATGGATAGGGGAACCACTGACGTCCCGAGACCAGATGGATAGGGGAGCCACTGACGTCCCGTGACCAGATGGATAGGGAAACCACTGACGTCCCGTGACCAGATGCATAGGGGAGTCACTGACGTCCCGTGACCAGATAGATAGGGGAACCACTGACGTCCCGAGACCAGATAGATAGGGGAACCACTGACGTCCCGAGACCAGATGGATAGGGGAGCCACTGACGTCCCGTGACCAGATGGATAGGGGAACCACTGACGTCCCGTGACCAGATAGATAGGGGAACCACTGACGTCCCGTGACCAGATGGATAGGGGAGCCACTGACGTCCCGTGACCAGATAGATAGGGGAACCACTGACGTCCCGTGACCAGATGGATAGGGGAGCCACTGACGTCCCGTGACCAGATGGATAGGGGAGCCACTGACGTCCCGCGACCAGATGGATAGGGGAGCCACTGACGTCCCGTGACCAGATAGATAGGGGAACCACTGACGTCCCGTGACCAGATGGATAGGGGAACCACTGACGTCCCGTGACCAGATGGATAGGGGAACCACTGACGTCCCGTGGTAAGAACATGCCCTGGGTATGTGCTGATGTTTTCTCCACAACATAAGCGTCCCTGGTTTAGGTTTTTGATTGCGCACGGTACTATTTCAGGTGAAGCTTTGAATTTGCAATGTATGCTGGGACCACTAATTATCCAAATCACCGGTATAATTCGGCGAAACATTCCACACGCATCACGCCATCGAGCTGGCATTGTGACACGATGTCATGACACGACTTACAGCTGACTAAAAAACAAGACGTCTCGTGTAGAGACCGAGCACCATTCTTCTCGCGTCTTCTCGCGTCGTGTCGCGTCTTCTCGCGTCGTGTCGCGTCTTCTCGCGTCGTGTCGCGTCTTCTCGCGTCGTGTCGCGTCTTCTCGCGTCGTGTCGCGTCTTCTCGCGTTGTGTCGCGTCTTCTCGCGTCGTGTCGCGTCTTCTCGCGTCGTGTCGCGTCTTCTCGCGTCGTGTCGCGTCTTCTCGCGTCGTGTCGCGTCTTCTCGCGTCGTGTCGCGTCTTCTCGCGTCGTGTCGCGTCTTCCCGCGTCGTGTCGCGTCTTCTCGCGTCGTGTCGCGTCTTCTCGCGTCGTGTCGCGTCTTCTCGCGTCGTGTCGCGTCTTCTCGCGTCGTGTCGCGTCTTCTCGCGTCGTGTCGCGTCTTCTCGCGTCGTGTCGCGTCTTCTCGCGTCGTGTCGCGTCTTCTCGCGTCGTGCACGTGAATTATCAAGTGCGACTCAGAGTAAACGGTACCGAGCCATGGTCAGTATGATGTCTGGCGACCAGTGGATTCATTTTCTTGCTGGAGATTCCAGCCTGTGGCAGTCGCTGCTGGAGATTCCAGCATGTGGCAGTCGCTGCTGGAGATTCCAGTCTGTGGCAGTCGCTGCTGGAGATTCCAGCCTGTGGTAGTCGCTGCTGGAGATTTCAGCCTGTGGCAGTCGCTGCTGGAGATTCCAGCCTGTGGCAGTCACTGCTGGAGATTCCAGCCTGTGGCAGGCACTGCTGGAGATTTCAGCCTGTGACAGTCGCTGCTGGAGATTCCAGCCTGTGGCAGTCGCTGCTGGAGATTCCAGCCTGTGGTAGTCGCTGCTGGAGATTCCAGCCTGTGGCAGTCGCTGCTGGAGATTCCAGCCTGTGGCAGTCGCTGCTGGAGATTCCAGCCTGTGGCAGGCACTGCTGGAGATTCCAGCCTGTGACAGTCGCTGCTGGAGATTCCAGCCTGTGGCAGGCGCTGCTGGAGATTCCAGCATGTGGCAGTCGCTGCTGGAGATTCCAGCCTGTGACAGTCGCTGCTGGAGATTCCAGCCTGTGGCAGTCGCTGCTGGAGATTCCAGCCTGTGGTAGTCGCTGCTGGAGATTCCAGCCTGTGGCAGTTGCTGCTGGAGATTCCAGCCTGTGGCAGTCGCTGCTGGAGATTCCAGCCTGTGACAGTCGCTGCTGGAGATTCCAGCCTGTGGCAGGCACTGCTGGAGATTCCAGCCTGTGGCAGTCGCTGCTGGAGATTCCAGCCTGTGACAGTCGCTGCTGGAGATTCCAGCCTATGGCAGGCGCTGCTGTTGGAGTGGCGGCGAAATGAGCTTCTCTCAGGTCGGCTCGTCTGACATGACATGAGGGACTGTATCGACTGTTAGGCTTGATACTGATGTTCACTTAACACGCGCCCTGGAGGGCCTCTGATAATTACACGCCCTGGAGGGGGGGGGGGCGGATTTCGCCCCCACCCCCTATGATCTCAAAAACCACGCTACGTAGTGGCAAGCAGAAAACGACATTAGATAGCTCGAGACAAGCTATTTCGAAAGTATTGCGTTCATTTTTTTTCTCAGGTCAATATTGAGGTCACCAGAGGTCATCAAGGGTCAGATTTTCAAGTTCTCAAGACTTCGCTTCGAACACCCCAAAATATTTCGGGAACTATGATAGTTAGCAGGAAACTGAAAAAAGCAATAGAAAACCCGTGAAAACTGCAATCGACATAGGTGTCTGCAATCGACTCAGAACTGTAATCGACTCAGATTTGAGCTCAGGTCAATAGTTTAGGCTCCAGAGGTCATCAAAAGTCTAAAAGGTGATTTGTTTTGCAAAACTGTTTTTCGTAAATAACTTCTTACCTAATGAAGATAAAGCAATAGTGTTTACGCTATTGCGTTTGTCTCGCCAACGCACTTCAAATCATATTCATGGTGACCGGGTTAGGTTAATGAGAAGTTTGACCTCAGGTCAAGTTCAAGTGTTGATCCAAGTTGGTCATGCTGCATATTGGGAAACGTGGCTCGACGAGACAAACACATTGGTACCATTTTCTCTTCTCTATATTCATTATGTCGATAGTTATTGACAAAACAGTGTTGGCGGTCACGGAATTGACCTGACCTTAGGTCACCGATATTAGAAATCCGAGACACAAAATTGTTGGTATCTATGACCTTATGAAGTTCTGCAAGATTGAAACTGATCGCCGTAAAACTATGGCTGTGGTACTACTGCATTTTTTTTGGAGTTGAGGTCATCACGTGACCTGATTTGGTGACCTGACCTGAGATGATCCGAGACCAAGAATTTTACATAATGTGGGAAGTTTATTTTTGGACAGGTGTGCAAAAAATGGCGGCGCTGTGCGACGCCGTTTTTGCGCTATCCTCGAAAAACCGGAGGGGTGGGCGGATTTCGCCTCCCCCTCTCCAGGGCGCGTGTTAAGTTATTGCAGTGGAACTTGTCATTAGAGGCCTTCACGGGACACATTTTCAGCCCCCATCCCGTTCCAGCCCATTCAGCCAGACCCAAACCCGTTCCAATCCGAATTCATAATTGATGGGGCTCCCGTTCCCACCCGTTTCAGCATATTTCACTTTTTGTGGTGCTAACAAATTATATGGTCTGTCCCGTAACCCGTTCCAACCCGTTAATTTCCCAAAATTTTGCACCATTCCCACCCACTCCCGTCCCGTTCCCATTCCCGTACGGGATCCCCACTCCATGAAGGGCTCTACTTGTCATATTCCAGCCATCAGTTTAACAGGAATTATTCCACACGGCCTGTCAATTCAGTCAGGTGTGACGGCCCAGAATGAGGACATGTGCGACTCATGTGTGACTCATGCGCAGTCTGTCGCTAGCTAGATGACGAATCAAAGGGTTGGGAGACTCTACCAGACTTAGTACCGCCTTTGTAACTTTACATGAGCGTGCAAAGCCACCGGCACCATGAGGAGTACAAGTGCGGACTTAAATTATCAGCTCATCTTGGAAATTCCAAGTCCTGTATACATGTTCTTACCTACGTTGATCTATATACCGGCGGATATTCCACTGTGTCAACACTGTTCATTTTGTGCTGCTGTTTGAGCACTGACGCATCCAGAAAGACAGCAAAACAAAACATCTTGTTGGCTGAACCAACTTAACCCTATTTGTAATGCATCAGACATGATAGTTTTATTCGCAATCAATGACAACATTCAAAGCAAGTTCCTACACAAACAGGGGTTCTTCCTAACTACTGCCTCACGTATGAAGGAGTTACACCGGTTTACGGTGATTGCAACAAGTGCAAATTAGTTGATGTTAATGAAATATCATACAAATTGCATGGCAGAGGCGGTTTCAGGGGCTTGAAAGGGGAAGTATTCAATGCTTGGCGGGAAGCCAATAGAGCGATGTAAGGGGCATTTATAGCTATCAAGATGTGAAAGATAGCTTCTGCTGCCATTATTTGCATAATGTATTACATATAGAGTTTCAGGGGCGTGTTCAGACACATGAAAAAGGGGGTGACTGGCATGGTGATGACGATATGCCAGCGATTATGGTGCAATAGACGGTTAGCTTATAATGATATATGCACACATGAGGCCAGAAAAGATACAAAAAGTCGTTTTTTGCAGAAGCGCGCTCAGGAATGGAAGAAAGGGGGGTAATATTATTGCAAGGAAATTAAGAGGCATGGGCCTACAATGACATAACATACTGCAATTTACGGATGAAACACGCACCACAGGGTACTCTACGAACGATTATAAGATAATAGGCGAATCCAGGTAGGGTAAAAAGGGGGATAAGCAATGTGAATTGAAGTTGTAAGTGAAATAGTCCCTGTTGACTAGTTAGTATCATAATAGCGGATAATATACTTATCAAAAGGTCTTGCGCCTCCCCAGTTTGGATCCTGGATACGCCTATGATTAAGTACAACATGCAAAAAGGAACTATCTACGATCAGTAACTTATTTATAGTGCTGGGTAGCAACTTGCCTGCGGTTAACCCGCGCACGGCAAGGGCTTTGCGCCGAACACGAACTGCAGGGGGGTTGATTTCCGCCCCCCCCTGAGATCTCGAAAACTACGCAACGTAGCGAGAAGCGGAAAAAGGCATTTGATAGCTTCATACATGTTCTATCGAAAGTATTTCAGTGTCTTTTTAGGTCAGGTCAAAATTGAGGTCACCAGAGGTCATCAAAGGTCAAACTTGCCAGTTCTTTTCCTGTTTTAGGATATCGCTTCAGAAATTCCCATATATCTCAGAAACGATGATAGTTACAAACAAACGGAAAAAAGCAAACGCCAGCCAGTGAAATTTGTAATCGCTAAAGTTTCCTCAGATTTGATCTCAGGTCAATATTTGAGGCTCCAGAGGTCAAAAAGGGAAAAAATGTTTGTTTTTTTTTAAAATCGTTTTTGCTATTAACTTTTTACTTAATAAAGATAACGGAGAACTGTTTACGCCATTGTGTTTATCTTATCAAGGCGCTTTGAATCATATATGTGGTGACCTTGTTAAGTCAACTTACCAATTTGACCTAAGGTCAAGGTCAAGTGGTGACCCAAGTAGAGCATGTTGCATATGGAAAGACGTGTCTCGACGAGATAAATACATTGATGTCTGTTTTGCTTCTCTATCTTCATTATGTCGAGAGTTATTGACAAAAAAAAAGTGATGGTGACCTCGCATGACCTCAAATGACCCAATAGGGGTCACTGAACAAAACTTACACTTGGATCATCAAGAATACCCTATAATAACATGATCCAGAAGTAATTGGACTAGTCCCATGCATATCCTTGAAATAGGAAGCATTTGTATATTTCCCCCTTGTCTTATTATGGGGAGGTTACGAAATTGATCTGACCTTAGGTCACCGATATCAAAATTCCGAGATAATCGAATTGTAAGTACTGATGCCCTTATGACATCCTGTAAGTTTCAACCTGATCGGTGAAAAACTCTGGCTTTGGCACAACTGCAAACATTTTTGGTGGTGGGGTCACTTGACCTGGTCTGGTGACCTAATTGATGTCCTAACAGGTGTACCAAAATCCGGTGGCGCTGCTCGCCGCCGTTTTTTTCGCTATCTTTGAAAAACCTGAGGGGGGGGGGGGGGGGGGCGGAAATCAACCCCCCCCCCCCCCCCCCTGCAGTGCGCGGGTTAATATTTTTTTCCCAATTTGACCTCCCTTTTTCAGTAACCTGGTACCGCCTATGGCAAAAAAAAAATGATTTATAACTGTTTTGTCTAATGTCACAATAACATACCATTTCATTTATTAAAAAAAAACATTAAAAAAAATGTATTACGCATTTACTTCACCCCTATATTGAGTGACCTGCACACGCCTTTGATTTGTGAATTTCCAAAAGTCACCGCCATATATCAGTTTCCAATTCAATCTCTATCGATTCCCATTAATTGTGTTAAAATCGGTTGATAAACATGGCAGCTGTGTTGGATCACAAATACCACTAAAATGTATAGTTTTCCCCCCTGTTGCCCCCCCCCCCCTATCAAAAATTTAGATTTTGTTTTTATGATTTATAAATGTAGATAGTGTTGAGGAGAACCAAATGCCGTTTCATTTTTGAAAATCGGACGGATAGATCTCGAGATCTCCGGGGGCGGCGGAATCCGCTCCCCCCCCCCCCTTAAAAATAGGGGTAGCCAGGAGCCTGTTACAAATAGGGTTAAACACGCTCAACAAAGTCTCTAAATCGCCTCGGATTTTGTTTTAAGTGGTTGAAATACATTCATGTTTGTTTTAAAAAATGTTTTGCTCGTCTTGTGAATAAAACTTGTATTGTACAATATTAATGCATGTACCTGGACACTGGACACTGGACACTGGACACTGGATACTGGACACTGGACACTGGACACTGGACACTGGACACTGGACACTGGACACTGGACACTGGACACTGGACACTGGACACTGGACACTGGACACTGGACACTGGACGCGCAGCAGGTGACCTCGAAAATCGGACACCAGCGGGCGCCAGACTCCGGCTGAGCTGTAACATCTGGCAACACCATCTGGCAACCCGGTAACACCACCTGGCAGCGCCGTCACCTGGCAACGAACGGCGGGCGGCGGCAGCGGTGAAACCGGCGCCGCTGTGGCGGACGCGGCGCGGTGCTTGACACGGATTCTCCGGGGTGGTAATCTGGCGCAGTGGTGAGATACTGAGATACTGGGGTGGTAATCTGGCGCAGTGGTGAGCTACTGAGATACTGGGGGTGGTAAACTGGCGCAGTGGTGAGATACTGAGATACTGGGGTGGTAATCTGGCGCAGTGGTGAGATACTGAGATACTGGGGTGGTAAACTGGCGCAGTGGTGAGATACTGAGATACTGGGGTGGTAATCTGGCGCAGTGGTGAGATACTGAGATACTGGGGTGGTAATCTGGCGCAGTGGTGAGCTACTGAGATACTGGGGTGGTAAACTGGCGCAGTGGTGAGATACTGAGATACTGGGGTGGTAATCTGGCGCAGTGGTGAGATACTGAGATACTGGGGTGGTAAACTGGCGCAGTGGTGAGATACTGAGATACTGGGGTGGTAATCTGGCGCAGTGGTGAGATACTGAGATACTGGGGTGGTAATCTGGCGCAGTGGTGAGATACTGAGATACTGGGGTGGTAATCTGGCGCAGTGGTGAGATACTGAGATACTGGGGTGGTAATCTGGCGCAGTGGTGAGCTACTGAGATACTGGGGTGGTAAACTGGCGCAGTGGTGAGATACTGAGATACTGGGGTGGTAATCTGGCGCAGTGGTGAGATACTGAGATACTGGGGTGGTAAACTGGCGCAGTGGTGAGATACTGAGATACTGGGTGGTAATCTGGCGCAGTGGTGAGATACTGAGATACTGGGGTGGTAATCTGGCGCAGTGGTGAGATACTGAGATACTGGGGTGGTAATCTGGCGCAGTGGTGAGATACTGAGATACTGGGGTGGTAAACTGGCGCAGTGGTGAGATACTGAGATACTGGGGTGGTAAACTGGCGCAGTGGTGAGATACTGAGATACTGGGGTGGTAATCTGGCGCAGTGGTGAGATACTGAGATACTGGGGTGGTAAACTGGCGCAGTGGTGAGATACTGAGATACTGGGGTGGTAATCTGGCGCAGTGGTGAGATACTGAGATACTGGGGTGGTAATCTGGCGCAGTGGTGAGATACTGAGATACTGGGGTGGTAAACTGGCGCAGTGGTGAGATACTGAGATACTGGGGTGGTAAACTGGCGCAGTGGTGAGATACTGAGATACTGGGGTGGTAATCTGGCGCAGTGGTGAGATACTGAGATACTGGGGTGGTAATCTGGCGCAGTGGTGAGATACTGAGATACTGGGGTGGTAATCTGGCGCAGTGGTGAGATACTGAGATTCTGGGGTGGTAATCTGGCGCAGTGGTGAGATACTGAGATACTGGGGTGGTAAACTGGCGCAGTGGTGAGATACTGAGATACTGGGGTGGTAAACTGGCGCAGTGGTGAGATACTGAGATACTGGGGTGGTAATCTGGCGCAGTGGTGAGATACTGAGATACTGGGGTGGTAAACTGGCGCAGTGGTGAGATACTGAGATACTGGGGTGGTAATCTGGCGCAGTGGTGAGATACTGAGATACTGGGGTGGTAATCTGGCGCAGTGGTGAGATACTGAGATACTGGGGTGGTAAACTGGCGCAGTGGTGAGATACTGAGATACTGGGGTGGTAAACTGGCGCAGTGGTGAGATACTGAGATACTGGGGTGGTAATCTGGCGCAGTGGTGAGATACTGAGATACTGGGGTGGTAATCTGGCGCAGTGGTGAGATACTGAGATACTGGGGTGGTAATCTGGCGCAGTGGTGAGATACTGAGATACTGGGGTGGTAATCTGGCGCAGTGGTGAGATACTGAGATACTGGGGTGGTAAACTGGCGCAGTGGTGAGATACTGAGATACTGGGGTGGTAATCTGGCGCAGTGGTGAGATACTGAGATACTGGGGTGGTAAACTGGCGCAGTGGTGAGATACTGAGATACTGGGGTGGTAAACTGGCGCAGTGGTGAGATACTGAGATACTGGGGTGGTAATCTGGCGCAGTGGTGAGATACTGAGATACTGGGGTGGTAATCTGGCTCAGTGGCGAGATACTGAGATACCGGGGCGGTAAACTGGCGCAGTGGTGAGATACTGAGATACTGGGGTGGTAATCTGGCGCAGTGGTGAGATACTGAGATACTGGGGTGGTAATCTGGCGCAGTCGTGAGATACTGAGATTCTGGGGTGGTAATCTGGCTCAGTGGCGAGATACTGAGATACCGGGGCGGTAAACTGGCGCAGTGGTGAGATACTGAGATACTGGGGTGGTAATCTGGCGCAGTGGTGAGATACTGAGATACTGGGGTGGTAATCTGGCGCAGTGGTGAGATACTGAGATACTGGGGTGGTAATCTGGCGCAGTGGTGAGATACTGAGATACTTGGGTGGTAATCTGGCGCAGTGGTGAGATACTGGGGTGGTAATCTGGCGCAGTGGTGAGATACTGAGATACTGGGGTGGTAATCTGGCGCATTGGTGAGATACTGCTATACTGGGGTGGTAATCTGGCGCAGTGGTGAGATACTGAGATACTGGGGTGGTAATCTGGCGCAGTCGTGAGATACTGAGATACTGGGGTGGTAATCTGGCTCAGTGGTGAGATACTGAGATACCGGGGCGGTAAACTGGCGCAGTGGTGAGATACTGAGATACTGGGGTGGTAATCTGGCGCAGTGGTGAGATACTGAGATACTGGGGTGGTAATCTGGCGCAGTGGTGAGATACTGAGATACTGGGGTGGTAATCTGGCGCAGTGGTGAGATACTGAGATACTGGGGTGGTAATCTGGCGCAGTGGTGAGATACTGCTATACTGGGGTGGTAATCTGGTGCAGTGGTGAGATACTGAGATACTGGGGTGGTAATCTGGCGCAGTCGTGAGATACTGAGATACTGGGGTGGTAATCTGGCGCAGTGGTGAGATACTGAGATACCGGGGCGGTAAACTGGCGCAGTGGTGAGATACTGAGATACTGGGGTGGTAATCTGGCGCAGTGGTGAGATACTGAGATACTGGGGTGGTAAACTGGCGCAGTGGTGAGATACTGAGATACTGGGGTGGTAATCTGGCGCAGTGTCGAGATACTGAGATACTGGGGTGGTAATCTGGCTCAGTGGTGAGATACTGAGATACTGGGTTGGTAATCTGGCGCAGTGGTGAGATACTGAGATACTGGGGTGGTAATCTGGAGCAGTGGTGAGATACTGAGATACTGGGGTGGTAAACTGGTGCAGTGGTGAGATACTGGGGTGGTAATCTGGCGCAGTGGTGAGATACTGCCTCATGTGACGGGGGCCGGGGATCAACTCCCTCGGCGGGGCCGCTGAAACAGTCGACCCGGTCCCGGCCATACCCCTCAGAACAGTTACAATTAGCGCCTCGGTCCCGCGAGGATGCGGTGCTTGCTAAAAAACAAAACAAAACAAAAAAAAAACAAATCCACCGAGCCGGTGTAGATAGAGTTGGAGGTGGAACTGTCCGGTGCTAGAGGTTTGTTTTTGATAGAGGTGAAAATATCTGAAAAAAATGCGAAACGAGTACGATTAATTTACAATTCGTGGGTGGAATATATGAAAGACTTATCGGTGGCTTCCAAATGCCCTTGGTCACTAGCGGATACAAGCAAGGTGCCAAAACGGCTAACATTGGTCGACACAAAATAAACAGTTCTAGATGGTCAAGGATATATGATAACTTTTACGAAGAATAATTTGTTTTTAATAAGCTGTTATTGTATTGAACAATGCAGTAAAGTACGTATGTTTTATGATGACTTTCTGGGATTTAGTCTCCAATGAATCCGTTAGGCCGTTAATTAAACCGCCATTGACTGGGGGGGGGGGGGCGTTTAACGCCCCCTTGATGAACTTTCGTAATAGCTCAAAAACCAATAGCGCTAACAACGTGAAGCTTCGGATACCTTCTTTTAAATCACGTTTACGTCTTATGTGCAAAAATAAAGAAATTTCGAGTTATAGATAGCCAATTTAGTGACGTCACTACACACATTTTTTACACCAAAATCAGCTAAACTTTAACAGACCGTGCGAAT